>JAVGVS010001624.1:0-17623 GCA_032718565.1 Distichodus sexfasciatus
CACACACACACACACACACACACACACACACACCCTAACCCACACACACCCACACACACACACCCACACACACACCCACACACACACCCCCACACACCCCCACAGACATACTCACTTCTCCCTAAATCAGGCCTGAAGCCTCACAGATGTATGAGGAGCACTGAGCCAAGCGCTAACACTCACTAATTAGTACCGCGTTCTGCCTGCTGGATTAGAGACGGTTTAGCATCAACACACACACACACACTGTCCCCTCTTTTCTTCACCACAACTCAGTTTTCAGGTGAAGTTGGTTGACACACACACACACACACACTCCCCCCAACCCTAACCCTCACTCTCCGTTCTTCATCACTCTGCACCTGTCTGTAATACACACACACACACGGTGACGAGTAAAAGACACACACTTTACTCCTTTAAAGTGAAAGTGAGTGATTATTCATCATTGTGAACACAGCACACACTGCACCACAACCTCATGTGAACTCTGCATGTGACCCATCCGTGAAGGAGCAGTGCCTCAGTGGCAACCTTCTGATCATGGAGCGAGCGCCCAACCGTTACGCCACTTTGGGAGCTTGTTGAGTTTCTCTGGTCAGTGTGTAGTCCAGCTGAGTTCACACATCTGACCCACGTCCTGCACTGCGGTGGTAGCGCCACGCTCCATAAGGGACTGGAACACTGTGCTGGTGACCAGAGGGTTGGAAGGAGCTGTGGAGAAGCGCAGGGTCACCGGGGCAGTTGGTTCGTGTAATGCTTAGGGAGTTGATGGAGGGCTAGTTGTCCACTGCTACTTCCTGGATGGACCTCGTGAGCTCACATGTTGTTGTGGTGCGCTGTGTGCTGTGCTGTGTTCACGATGATGAATAGTCACATATTTCATTTCAACTTCTCTACTACATGCTGTAAATGTAAATATCTAGCTGGAGCTGACCGTAACCCCGTACCCTGAGAGAGAGAGAGTGTGTGTGTGTAAGGTGTAGAGAGAGTGTATGAGGAGTGTGTTCCTCTCCTGTGTGTCAGTTGCAGCTGTCCTCCTCCTCCTCTAGTGTGTGTGTGTGTGTGTGTGTCAGAGAGACATGTTGGAGTGAAACTCAAAAGATAAACTGAAGCCCCCTCCAAAGACTTGTCACCTGTATTTGACAGAGTTGAAACACACACACACACACACACACTCCCACACACACACACACACTCCCACACACACCATAAACACACTACCACACCCACACACACACTCACCATACACACACACACACACACACTCACCATACACACACACACACACACACACTCACCATACACACACACTCCCACACACACACACTCACCATACACACACACTCCCACACACTCACCACACACACACTCCCACACCCACACACACACTCCCACACACACACACACACTCACCATACACACACACACCATACACACACTCCCACACACACACATGCACCACACACACACACACACTCACCATACACACACACTCCCACACACTCACACACCATACACACACTCACCATACACACACACACATGCACCACACACACACACACACACACACACACACTCCCACACACACACACACACTCCCACACTCACACACACACTCACACACCCACACACTCACCATACACACACACTCCCACACTCACACACACACTCCCACACCCACACACTCACCATACACACACACACACTCCCACACACACACACTCCCACACACACACACACACTCACCATACACACACTCCCACACCCACACCCACACACTCACCATACACACACTCCCACACACACACACACACACACCATAAACACACTCCCACACCCACACACACACTCACCATACACACACTCCCACACACACACACACACACACACTCACCATACACACACACACCATACACACACTCCCACACACACACATGCACCACACACACACACACACTCACCATACACACACACTCCCACACACTCACACACCATACACACACTCACCATACACACACACACATGCACCACACACACACACACACACACACACCATACACACTGCAGTCATCTTAGTGAACGGATGTTTTCTTGTGATTTTATTTGTATAATAGTGAATCAGCGCAGCAGCACATGTTGAACTTGAGGAGGAGGTTCCTGTGTTGAGGGATTTTAATTCATACAGCAGTGTGAGAGTAATAAACACCAACTACAAAACCTGAAACTACACACTCTTCATCACTCCATCATCATCATCATCATCATCATCATGTCATCCTTCATCACTCACAATCAAACGGAGCTTCAGATCAGAGATGTATAAAAGCTGCATCCATCCATCCATCCTGCTGCAGGTCTTCATCACACCCATCACTCTCCTCCTCTTCATCACCATCCTACTCCTCTTCATTACCACCTCTTCTTCCTCTTCATCACCTCTTCCTCCTCTTCATCACCACCTCTTCCTTCTCTTCATCACACGCATCACAGTCATCTTCATCACCACCCTACTCCTCTTCCTCAGAACCCACCTCTCCTAAACCTCCTATTTCCCACTACCAGCCGATTCCTCTTCATCACCTCTTTCCACCTCCTCATCCTCTTCTTCCTTACCTTCTTCCTTCTGCTTCACCATCACCTCCCTCCTCCTCCTCCTCCTCGGAGCGCCGCTGTCTCGTCGGTGTGTGGTCGTCATGGTAACGGCGGGGCGGGGCGGGGCGACGCGTGTATAAGAGGCTCCGCCTCCAGGTGGTGTGTGTGTGTGTGTGTGGAGCGCGTGTGTGTGGAGCGCGTGGAGCGGCGCGGGAACTTTCTCTTTCTCTCTCGGCGCGGGACTCCGGACATCGGCATGAAGCGCGCAGGTAAAAAACCACACACACACACACTACAACACACACACTACAACACACACACACAACACACACACACACACACTACAACACACACACTACAACACACACACACACACACACACTACAACACACACACACACACACACACACACACACACTACAACACACACACTACAACACACACACACACACACACTACAACACACACACACACACACACACACACACACTACAACACACACACTACAACACACACACACACACACACTACAACACACACACACACACACACACACACACACTACAACACACACACTACAACACACACACACACACACACTACAACACACACACACACACACACACACACACACTACAACACACACACTACAACACACACACACACACACACTACAACACACACACACACACACACACACACACACACACACACACTACAACACACACACACACACACACACACTACAACACACACACACACACACTACAACACACACACTACAACACACACACACTACAACACACACACACACACACACACACACTACAACACACACACACACACACACACACACACACGCCCCGAACTCCGCCACACACTCGCTCTCGCTCTCGCTCCGGACCGAGCTCTCAACTTCACACGCCGCTTGTAGTTGATGCCGCGCCGGTGTGTGTGTGTGTGTGTGTGTGTGTGTGTGTCAATGTGTGTGTGTGTGTGTCAATGTGTGTGTGTGTGTGTGTGTCAATGTGTGTGTGTGTGTGTGTGTGTGTGCTGTAGTGATGCTCCTCGGCGAGACAGACGCGGTGTGTGTGTGTGTGTGTGTGTGTGTGTGTGGAGTGTAACGGGGAGAATCTGCAGATTGTGAACGCACACATCCAGCTGCTGCTCCAACCCGAACCCGATAGGGTGTGTGTTGTTGTAGTGTGTGTTGTTGTTGTGTGTGTGTTGTAGTGTGGTGTGTGTGTGTTGTAGTGTGTGTGTAGTGTGAAGTGTGTTGTAGTGTGAAGTGTGTGTGTGTGTGTTGTAGTGTGTGTTGTAGTGTGAAGTGTGTGTTGTAGTGTGAAGTGTGTGTGTGTGTGTGTTGTAGTGTGTGTTGTAGTGTGAAGTGTGTGTTGTAGTGTGAGTGTTGTAGTGTGAAGTGTGTGTTGTAGTGTGAAGTGTGTGTGTGTTGTAGTGTGTGTGTTGTAGTGTGTGTGTTGTAGTGTGTGTTGTAGTGTGAAGTGTGTGTGTGTTGTAGTGTGTGTGTTGTAGTGTGTGTGTTGTAGTGTATGTGTTGTAGTGTGTGTTGTAGTGTGAAGTGTGTGTGTGTTGTAGTGTGTGTGTTGTAGTGTGAAGTGTGTGTGTGTTGTAGTGTGTGTGTTGTAGTGTGTGCTTTCTATATATATATATATGTATAAACTCCTGAGTTTGTTGTGCTGATTTACATACTGATCATAACAGTCTATAGTTGATCAATTATTGCTAAATTATAACCAGCACAATTCCAAAGAGAAATACTTGGGACTAAATAATTGACATAATTATATTTGAACCAGAAGTGTGGTGAGTCTTTAATTGCAGGTGTTTGAGATTATTTACAGACATATTTGATTTACCAAAACGCTTGTAAGCTGAAAAATCTGAAAATCTAAAAACCATGTTATTAAAAAGTAAAATAATTCTGTAAAATATTTAAAAGGTGTGTTACTTTAAGTTCTTCTTTTCTTATAATTGTAGTAATTTCAGACGTGTGATACCTGTAATATCCAGCTCAACACATGTAAATATCAATAAAATCTCTTGTTACAATAAGGAGACTCACACACAAGCTCTGAGTTAGCCGTGGTGTTAGAGTTGAATTGGGGTTAGCAAGCTGTGTGTGTGTGCATATGTGTGTGTTTTAGGTGAACTGTATTTTCTCCTGTAATAAATATTTAGTGAATTGTAGATTTTCAGAGGTGTGTGTGTGTGTTTGTGTGTGTGTGTGGTTCAGATCAGTGTGTGTCTTTTGTGTTCTTCTTTCTTAAATCCTTCTGAATAAGGGACGGAGAGTAAGAGTGAGTGAAGCAGCAAAATCACCTTCTTTCTCATATTAAATGAAAGCAGCAGTGACACAAAGTGGATAATTAAATTATTTTCTTCTTCTGCACAGTATTCAGCAAAAAAACCCAGCATGTTTAAGTCGATGTGTGTGTTGTTTTTAGCCAGAGATCGCGATTCACAATTCCACTGATGTACATGCTCTGATTTTTACTGTGTATTTATTTTTATTTGTCTATTTTTCAGGCTGTTCTTTTTATAGGGTTAATCTTGTAAACTTCATTATGGCTGGATTTGTGACTGAAACATATTTTTAAAGGCATCAGCAATACTTGATGTTACATTTCCCTGATTAGTGAACGTTGATGTGCAAATTCCTGCCGCGGTTCTGAATTTATTTTCAATTTATATGTAAAAGAAGATTTCTTCTTGTGTAATTATTTCTGGCTGCTGTCAGTTTATATTCATGTAAAATACCTAACTCTAGAATTTTACAGCTTTCTAATGTTTCCGCCTGTCTGGATGCGGCCGCTCTCCTGCCTCACCGCTTTTATTTATTTGTTTCATTTATTCTCATATGATTTTTGTGGTTTGTTTTTGCTTGACGAGGAGCGGTGAGGGTTTGATGTGAAGCTTGATTCTGCTCTGTCTGTCTTCTACTGCTTTACCCGCCTGAAGTGGAAATTTGCAAGTCCAATTTTATTCCCTGCAGATGAATGCGCAGAAAAAAGGATAAAAGAGTCTCTCTCTCTCTCTCTCTCTCTGTCCTGAGCGTTGGTTAAGAGTGTGTTTTGTGTAAGACGGACGTAAAGCGGTGGTTTTTACACAGTTAGGTTTGAATGAATGAACAGATGAGAATGAAAGAGAGCAGAAGGAGAAGGCTGTTAGAGGCAGATCTGTGTTTATCGGCCGTCTGCAGCAGGTTGTGGGATTATTCGGGGTTTCTCGTCCCCTGATAGCAGGGCATCAGTGAGCTTCACAGCAGCTTTATTTCTCCGTGTGCACTTGTTCAGATCAGATCCACTGAAGAATCCGGACGCTCCGTTGTCTAGCTCTCACTGATGAAAAGTTGTGGTGTGTGATGTCACAACTGCTCTGATGTCGTTTTTCAGAATTCCGTATGAATTTAGCTACTTGTGGTTTAACAGGAGTCCGGCTGGAGTTTTTCCCGCTGTAACAGCCGGACCTCAGTCTTCATTTTGTATTTTTCCTTCTCCCTCTCCCTCTTCCTCCTCCTCATCTTCACCCCCTCCTCAAAAGACTAATGCATTTATTCTCTTTAGTTATAATTAATTGCAGACATTATTTAGCCGAGCACAATTTTCTTTTCAGGGCCACCTTTTCATGTCGGAGATCTTTTCATGTAATTCGACTGAGGGAGCGCTAAGCCTGCGGGCCGGCGGGGGGCGAGGAGGGGGGATTCTAAAGCCTGTAGCCGGGGTGAATGCAGAGCTCTTTACACACACACACACACACCCACACAGCGCTGTGTTTGATGTGAGCAAAGACAGACGCTCCTTCCACCACAATGGCACAGAGAAAAAAAAAACCTCGGTCCCAAAAGCGCTCGGTCTCCACGAGAACCAGGGCACTTAATCCCCAAAAACCTCCTCACACACACACACACACACACACACACACAAGCTCAACTTCTCTTTTAACACACTCTTTATTCACCTTATTGCTGAGTGAGTGAGTGAGGATTAACCCGCTATGAGGCTGGTGTGTGATGGATGTGCATCAGGACCCGCGTTACAGACCGACGCTGATTTATTAATAACGTCTACATTATTAGCAGCAGTTCAGCAGCGTGCATACACACAAACATTACTGATTCTTTATACAAGAGATTGTGAATGTGTGTATGAGAGGTGTGTGTGTGTGTGTGAGGAGGTTAACATGGGGTTAATGGGGACAGCTAACGCACTGGTGAAGTTGGTGAGACGACGCTAAAGCTACCGGAGCAGCGGTGTGTGTGTGAGAGAGAGAGGGTCAGTCTGGTGTGGGAGTTTA
The DNA here is from genome assembly GCA_032718565.1 of Distichodus sexfasciatus. NCBI lineage: Eukaryota > Metazoa > Chordata > Actinopteri > Characiformes > Distichodontidae > Distichodus > Distichodus sexfasciatus. The sequence continues at coordinate 6,910 of JAVGVS010001624.1, forward strand.
ATTGTGTGTATGTTTGTGTGTTTTTGCGATGTGTCTCTGCTGTAAACACCTTCATACCTTTATTCTTCACACACTCTACACATTTGACCTGCGCAGTGTTGATGATGAAGCTGTGTTTAAACACTGGAATTAGAGTTACTTCATCATAATTTGCTTTGAAAGAACCAGACTCTCTTGTGTTTTAATGTAGACTGAATTGAATTGTTGAATATTTGGCTTTATGGGGGTCTGTGCCGCGTGTTTCATTTGCCACATGAGACTACATTTGTGATTGTTGCTCACGTCGCTGTGACGATGCTGAAGTGATGCTTTGTGGTCCTGTTTAAACCACCTTGCTGACCCGTCTCTCATATCACACTGCTTTCGTCTGTAAGATGCTTCTCTCTCTCCCCCGCAGAAGGCCAAGCTGCGCCACATCGCGGTGGTCCGTCAGAGCCACGTGGAGTCGGACACCTTGCTGGTGTTGTCGGTGGTGTCGGTGGGCTTCATGGCGCTGGTTTTGGGTTTATCTGCCGCTCTCTTCTTCCTGCACCGGCGCTCGCACTACCAGCTGAAGCAGCGAATCAGCAGCCTGGGCAGCGACACTGCAAACATCGCCACTCACACGTACCAGGTGAGGCCGGGACCCCGACCCCCCCAAAAAAACACACCCCCTCCCTCCTCACGGTGCAGCGGAGGCATCCGGTCAGAATGAACACTGGGCGCTCAGTCAGGAAGTGTTTAGTAGGATTGTAAATGACAAGTTTCATTATCATATAATATTGGACAAGAAACAGACAATTTCATTCCATTCAGGAGCCAGTCATCGATACGAGACAATATCATATTTAACACCGTCACTTCCATTCATATCAGATCACAAAAGCAACTGAAATATCATTTGTACACGTGTTCATGAACTCCACCAGACATTTCAATGAAAAATATGGTTTAATATAAAGTGAAATTACAGTGAGTGTGATGTGTGATCTGTGTGTTGATGTTGGATCGGTGCTGTGGTCTTGTTGATCAGTGAACTGATGTGTTGTTGTAGGTCGATGTATCGTTACATTCCTGAACCCCAGTGGTGTTGAGATGTTCAGCTCTAAACACATGACTCTCCTGCGACTGCTGCAAATGAAAACAGAGAGAAACAAACACATTCAGTTGAAGAAAGATTACGAGAAACTAAATATATAAATATAGAGCTGATGCCAGTTGTTCAGGGTCAAACTCCGGTCTGTGGAATCCTGACTGGGCTTTTCAGATAGTCAGTGATATGTATAGAAGAAAAGCTTCTCAAAGTAGACATTTCTGCTATGAACAGTATGTACATGTGCAGATTAACTGTGGATGCTCTAACCCTAATCCTAATCCTAACACTAACCCTGCAAATTAAAATAGAAATTGACATAATGATAAGTTTTAATAAACCCCATCATTAAACCCTGCACCTACACAGGGGTCCGGCCTGTTTCACCATGGCTTTGCGATCAGGCGGGTTGTGGGCGGGTTGTGGGCGTGGTGTAGAGGTGTGTGTGTGTGTGTGTTTGGGGAGTGAGTGCAGACGTCCTGCTGTATATAAAGTGAATTGTATTTGCAGTGAGGCCTTTAGCGAGGCGGTTAGCACACACACTGACCTTTATGGAGCTCTCCTGCAGCGAAGACTCATCAATACAACCTCAGCTGTGCTTACACACACACATGCACACACACACACACACAAATGGACACACACGCATGCACACACACATACACGCACACACAAATGGACACACACATACATACACACACACATACACAAACAAATACATACAAATGGACACACACACATACACGCACACACAAATGGACACACACATACATACACACACACATACACACACAAATACATACAAATGGACACACACGCATGCACACACACATAAATACACACACAAATGGACACACACACATGCACACACACCAACAAGTAGCATAAATAGTAAAAATATTTATATAATATAAAATATTGTTTTGCATTTATTTATTTAAAAAAGCAGCAGATACCATGCTGAGCTCCACCTCATGTGCTGAAACACACACATCAGCAGTCTGAAGTCTCCTCCTCCTCTTCATCAGGAGCTGTGTCGGCAGCGCATGGCATCGCGGGCGGAGCGTGGGGAGGGTGGATTCTTTGGAGTGGGTGTGGCAGGCGGAGAGCGGTACGAGAGACACACCTCCCGCATCAACAGCACGTCGTCACAGTTCAGCGACGGAGCCTCACAGAGTCCATCAGCTCGCAGCTCCACCTCGTCCTGGAGCGAAGAACCAACACACACCAACATGGACATCTCCACCGGTCACATGATCCTGGTACACACACACACACACACACACACACATACACACACACACAACAACATGGTCATTTCCACCGGTCACATGATCCTGGTACACATGCACTCTCTGTCACACACACACACACACACCAACATGGACCTCTCCACCGGTCACATGATCCTGGTACACACACACACACACACTCTTGTGTCTCCTAGTAACTCCAGATATATATATGTGAATTTCAGCACCATGGACAGTTCATTACTTAATTATCCAGAATCCACTTCTGAGTGTGTGTGTGAGGATGTGTGTAGGGGTGTGTGTAGTTGAGTGTGAGTGTGTGTGAGGATGTGTGTAGGGGTGTGTGTAGTTGAGTGTGAGTGTGTGTGAGGATGTGTGTAGGTGTGTGTGTAGTTGAGTGTGAGTGTGTGTGAGGATGTGTGTAGGGGTGTGTGTAGTTGAGTGTGAGTGTGTAGGGGGTGTGTGTGTGTGAGTGTGTGTGTGTGTGTGTGTGTGTGTGTGTAGTTGAGTGTGAGTGTGTAGGGGTGTGTGTGTGTGTGTGTGTGTAGGGGTGTGTGTGTAGTTGAGTGTGAGTGTGTGTGAGGATGTGTGTAGGGGTGTGTGTAGTTGAGTGTGAGTGTGTAGGGGTGTGTGTGTGAGTGTGTGTGTGTGTGTGTGTGTGTGTGGTTGTCCTGGACCAGTAAAGGTACCTCTGCCCTAGCACTGCTCCCCTAAGACAGGGCTCACTTGTGGTCGTGGTGCACTGTGTGCTGTGTTCACAATGACAATCAGTTTTTTGATGAATCTTAAGAGGTAACATCAGGAGTTGTGTTATGTAGAGTGTTGCTGAAATACACACACACAACGCTCACTTAGAGTACAGTAAGTGACAGCAGCCTCGAGTGAGGGATTCCCCTGATGAAGAGTGTTTACTCATTAACATACACCACTGCCGCAGATCACCAGACAGACGGACAGACAGGCGGACAGACAGGGTGGATTCCATCAGTCCTTCAGGGAGACGTGTGCTGGAGATGTACGAAGTGAAGCGTTTTTTGGAGTTCTGCCTCCCGTTAGCTCGTCAGCTTCGTCCAGGGATCAGACTTTATTTCCCACTCACTTTACATTCCTGCACGATGGCAGGTGAGGTCAGGGTGGATTAAAGGTGAGGTCAGGGTGGATTAAAGGTGAGGTCAGAGGTGGGTTAAAGGTGAGGTCAGGGGTGGATTAAAGGTGAGGTCAGAGGTGGATTAAAGGTGAGGTCAGTGTGGATTAAAGGTGAGGTCAGAGGTGGGTTAAAGGTGAGGTCAGGGGTGGGTTAAAGGTGAGGTCAGAGGTGGATTAAAGGTGAGGTCTGAGGTGCATTAAAGGTGAGGTCAGGGTGGATTAAAGGTGAGGTCAGGGTGGATTAAAGGTGATGTCAGGGTGGATTAAAGGTGAGGTCAGTGTGGGTTAAAGGTGAGGTCAGGGGTGGATTAAAGGTGAGGTCAGAGGTGGGTTAAAGGTGAGGTCAGGGGTGGATTAAAGGTGAGGTCAGAGGTGGATTAAAGGTGAGGTCAGTGTGGATTAAAGGTGAGGTCAGAGGTGGGTTAAAGGTGAGGTCAGGGTGGGTTAAAGGTGATGTCTGAGGTGGATTAAAGGTGAGGTCAGAGGTGGATTAAAGGTGAGGTCAGAGGTGGATTAAAGGTCAGGTCTGGGTGGATTAAAGGTGATGTCAGGGTGGATTAAAGGTGATGTCAGTGTGGATTAAAGGTGAGGTCAGAGATGGATTAAAGGTCAGGTCTGGGTGGATTAAAGGTGATGTCAGGGTGGATTAAAGGTGATGTCAGGGTGGATTAAAGGTGAGGTCAGTGTGGATTAAAGGTGAGGTCAGAGGTGGATTAAAGGTTAGCTCTGAGGTGCATTAAAGGTGAGGTCAGGTTGGATTAAAGGTGAGGTCTGGGTGGGTTAAAGGTGATGTCTGAGGTGGATTAAAGGTGAGGTCAGAGGTGGATTAAAGGTGAGGTCAGAGGTGGATTAAAGGTCAGGTCTGGGTGGATTAAAGGTGATGTCAGGGTGGATTAAAGGTGATGTCAGTGTGGATTAAAGGTGAGATCTGGGTGGATTAAAGGTGAGGTCAGTGTGGATTAAAGGTGAGGTCTGAGGTGGATTAAAGGTGAGGTCTGAGGTGGATTAAAGGTGAGGTCTGGATGGATTAAAGGTGAGGTCAGTGTGGATTAAAGGTGAGGTCTGAGGTGGATTAAAGGTGAGGTCAGGGTGGATTAAAGGTGAGGTCTGAGGTGGATTAAAGGTGAGGTCTGGGTGGATTAAAGGTGAGGCCTGGGTGGATTAAAGGTGAGGTCTGAGGTGTGTGTCAGTTCTGTGGGTCTCCTTCACATCCACAAAGGCCTTTTCTGCTGTTTCTTCTCATTCTCACATCTGTAGTTGTGTGTAAAATGATTCTTCTGTGACTCTACTCCAGAGATTCCTTCAGACAGATGTATTTTTAGCTGTGTCTGACCTCACGGTGGTTCTGAGACAGGCGGTCACTTTCCTCTTCAGCTCAGCAGAGTCAGTAGCGCAGGCCTCTAATTTGCACCTTTGCAGCAGCTGCTGATGGCTTTATCCGTCTTTTCTCACACCTTTACTGCAGGAAGGTTTTTTAAAGCACATCCGCTTAGCATTTAAAATCACGCCGGCGGTTTGCCGGAACTCTGGAACAACTTCAGCTGTCTGCGGCTTTACCGTCGGAACAAACAAAGCACATCTCTGTCAGCGTGTGTGTGTGCGTGTCTGGAATACAACAAGAGTTATGACCGAAAGTTTCTGCGGAACGAGCAGATGAAAGTGTAAAGTCACAGCCATCTCGCAGCGCGGCTGGACGTTGATGACGGTGCTCACGTTTGGCCGCATTGAGCAGCTGCTGGTGTTGGCTGAGATAAAGAGGGATGTTTGAGTGTGCATCTGGAGAAGCTGATTAAGGATTACATACTCATATGACATCAGATGTTCTGTGTGATTAGATGATGTCAGTGTGGTGTTAGGCTGGTGTTGAGAAGTTAACACGCGCTCGGACACACACCTGCAGCTTACACACTCGATCTGACACTGATCCAACCTTTAATGGCTGGCGAGTTTATCTCATTAACGCTCCTCGATGTTAATCAAAGTAATTTCTTCTCCACTAAATAATGAATACTACACACGGGAGGGGCTGCGGTCCTGGACCTTGGTGCTGGACGGAGTGGGAGGGTGGAGAGTGAAGAGGGAGAGGGATGGAAGGATGTTTGAGATGCAGCAGGAGTGTGAAGCTGCTCTCAGGTGTTTATGTGGAAAGATCAGTCAATGCTCAGAGTGTGGATTCAGTGTGAGAGAAAAAGAGAGTAAGTGCTATGAGTGATATTAGTCTGTGTGTGTGTGTTTGTGTGAGGTACAGTGTAAGGAAGAGTGTAGATGCTACAGTAAGGGATTCAACAGTAATCTGAATTCCACACCCATAAACACACACACACACACACTGTGTAAGTAATAATGTTCTCCCCCGTCCCCCTCAGGCCTACATGGAGGACCACGTGCAGGACCAGGAGCGCTTGTTGAGAGAGTGGGAGGCTTTGTGCTTGTATCAGGCTGAACCTGCTGCTGCTGCTGCTGCTCACGACCACAAGAACCACAACAAGAACCGAGCTGATGGAGTTGTAGCATGTGAGTCGTGCACCACCACCACTACAACAACATGCAGGAACACACACCTCAACACAGGGTTAGTCCAGCAGCAGGGTGTAGAGGGACGGTGTTGTTGTTGTAGACGTGTTGGAGATGTTGAGATTAACAACTGGGTTTCATTGTTTCATTGCAGATGATCACTCCAGGTTCCTGTTGAAGGCTGAAAATAACCAGAACAAGGCAGATTACATCAACGCCAGCCTCATCGTAAGTGCAGCGCTTCATCACCTCCATCACCTTACTTCCCTTTTTACATGATCACAGGGTGTGTGTGTGAATGTTTTCTTTATATGTGTGTGTGTAGAGGATGTGAGCTGTGTCAGGGCCATGCGTCTCTTTCTTCATTTATATCAAAATGAACTGATGATGAGATGGTTACTGTAATCATTTATTCATCAGGTTGTTGATCTGTCCCTCTCTCTACCTCCTTCACACACACACACACACACACGGTCTCTTGCTATCTGCCTGTATCTCTCTGCTGTAATGTTGCGTATAAAGAACATGAGCTCCCATCTGCATAGTGGAACATGAGGGAAGTTGACGTTGTTGTGGAGGTCGGCAGTGGAGCGGGGTGACTTCCAGCTGCTGTATTTTCAGGGTCTGGTAGTGTTTTAAATGTTATTTCTTTATGAGGCAGTGGCAGTGCTGCCTGTAGCTGGAGCCTGTAGCCGTCCTGCTGAAGCTTCCTATCAGAGCAACACTCTCACACACACATGCTCTAACACACACACACTTATAAACACAAACACACTCTCACATGCCATCCAACCCCAGACTGTTTTTCACCTGAAAAACTTGACCATATTTAATATTTAATCTGAAGCCGAGCAGGTCTGGTTGTGGTCAGCACTTGGACGGGATGGTGGTGGTCTAGTGGTTAGGACACACGTCTCTGCACCAGTACCCCAATCACTACCATCATGGGGCCCCTGAGCAAGACCCTTAATTCCAGGGTACTCTCAGGGACCTAAATTAGGAAATGGAAGTGACTCTGGATAAGAGCTTCTGCTAGACATCACACACACACACATGTGCAGGTTGGGGATTATTCCTCCTCCCTCCCCCGCGTGAGGGGGCGATGATCTGTTCATCTTTAGAGCCTGGCTCGGGGTCCCGTAATTACAACCCAGCGGGACCCTGACGGCCCCCCACCTCAAAAACAGCCGTAATTACGCCGAGCCGCCGCACCGAGCTCCCGCCTCGTTAGCGCCGCCGCGGGGAAACGACTCGCTGCTCATACGGGGGTTTGATGCTCTCTTCCTCAGAACTTACAGAGCTGTTTGGGACTGTGCACACACACACACACACACACACTAACATACACTCACACACACACACGCTCACAAACACACCCACTCTCAAACATACACACACACACACACACACACTAACATACACTCACTCACACACACACACGCTCACAAACACACCCACTCTCAAACATACACACACACACACTCTGTGACACACTCACACATACTCACAACCCCAGCATCGTGAGCGAAGACTTTAACATTCATCACGTGAGCAGTCACTGTTCCTGCATTCATGGTGTTCAACAGACACTCTTCTGCAGAGTGACTTCCATCTCTTGATTACAGGGACAGTCTCCTCAGAGCTGCGTGGGGTCTCGCTCCGGGTCTCAGTCCCATGGTGACCAACATAAAGCTTACGCAGACCACTGCAGCACCACCACACCAATCACCATTATTCAACACGCTTTAACATCCGCCAGGCTGCGTGTGTGTGAGGTTTCCTGCGCTGGCTGAGTGCTGCGCGCCGCGGTTCTAGTGGAGCGTCGGTGCTGCACTTCTCACAGTTCAGGGTAATTAGATTTTAAGAGTCAGATGAAGCTTTGTAGTTTTCGAGCAGATCCACTTTAATAAGTCTCTTATGAGAGCAGAAGCGGCTTGGTGCTCGCCTGCTATCAGCTGTCTGCTCTATAATTGCTCTTGCCAACGATTAAGGTCGTGCTAAGCAATTATTTCCATTTACTGCAGAGTTAATGGCTCCGGGTGCCGCTCAGGCTAACAATGGGCTGGGCTCGGCCTCGCGCGGCACTGAACCTGACGGCTGTGTTGGGCGACAGCGTGCTGCAGGAGCAGTCTGCTCCCGAATTATACTGTATCACAGTCCTCCCTATTGTCTGTGTGCTGGGTGAAAGGGAAGGTCTGCAGCACATATTACTGTCCTGATGAAGTGTCTCATGCAGCAGGAAACGTCACCGCTGACTCCGCACCAGGGTTTTGTTGGTCAGAGGTGCAGATGGTTTGTCCTGCTTTGCATTAGTAATTCAGCACCTTGTGGTTGGCCACTCGAACAAACCACTGATCTGATGCTGTCTCAAACTCATCACAAAGACTGAAGAAGTTCTCACATCAATACATGTCATAAAGGCTGGATGATCAGCAGAGACGAGTGGCGTTCACCTCCCACAGCGTGAGATTAGAGCTCTTATTACCGCTGCTGCTGGTGCTGATGACATGAGAACAATAGTGTGATTTCTTCAACTCTTTGTGCTTCTGTAAAGAGAAGAAGCTCTGTTCAGCTGAGCAGGGACGACAGTGTGGCCTTTAGTGTCTGAAAGCTGCAAATTGGATTTTGGTCAGACTGTAATCATCCTCTGATCATTGCTGCATTACACTGCTGTCAATCTGCATGTCTTCTCTCGTAGTCTGTCTCTCTTTCTCCGTCTGTATCACACACACACATCATGAAAATATTTATATTCCTCATATTCTTCTTAAGCTGTTCATGTTAGAGGTTGCCTCAGGGGATTGTTGTTGTCCACATACAGACCCGTTGTTGGCCAGTAAAAACACACACACACACACACACACAGTCTGTATGTTTGAGATGCTGGGCTTGTGTGTTTACAGTGGTGAGTTTGACCCTCCAGCTTGGTTATAATTAGCTGTATTAAAGAGAGAGGACAGAGGATAAGCGAGAGAGAGAGAGAGAGAGAGAGAGAGAGGAGGGAGAAAGAGGTGTGATGGAGATGTGATGGAGGTATGAGCCTCACACCTTCATCGTTTCTTTATTTTTCCTCTTTTCCTTCATTCTTATCTGCTGTATTCATCTACACCAGGGGTCTCAAACCTGTGCATAAAGGGCCGCTGTGGGTGCAGGTTTTCATTCCAACCAAGAAGAAGCCACATCCCTGAGTAACTGAAAACCAAGACCAACTGATTACAGAGATGGAATCAGGTGTCTCTCCTGCTTGGTTGGAATGAAAACCTGCACCCACAGCGGCCCTTTCTGCACAGGTTTGAGACCCATGATCTACACCATTTGGGAACATTCCACTAAATAATTCTATGGCTGCCCCTAAACCCTAACCATGAGCTCAGTCATGAACATGAAAATATTCTTTTCTTTTGGTGTTTTTAGATTCCTTTTAATACAAAATATCTCAACAACCAAATATGGATGCCGCTTTTCCTCCCCAAAGGTAGCTCTGTTTGTAATGTAGAATCTATGGGATCAGAAATCTGTCCCGAAAGTAAGGCTCAGTCAAAACCCACCCAGCACTATGAGAGTGATTGTAGACAGATGTCGGAGTCTGATAATGATCTGAAGCTCCAATCTTCTTCTTTCTTCTGCAGATGGAGCACGACCCCCGTAACCCGCTCTACATCTCCGCTCAGGGCCCCCTGCCAGGCACCGTCGCCGACTTCTGGCAGGTGAGTTACTGCACCTGAGAGAGAGGGAGAGCGATGTGTGGAGGGTCGGGTGAGATGGGCTAGTGTGTGGGAGGATTTGGGTGAGGGCTGGTGTAAGTGGAGCAGGTGATGTGTGGGGTGAGTTGTGTTAAGTTTGAGGTGGCCCGTATCCTGTGGAATGTGTGTAGTTGTGTAATGTACTGGACTGTTCTGACCGCTCTCTCGGGTGCTGATGAAGCTTCCCTGAGTGGTGCTGTGCTCCTGCAACTCGTATCTTCTCCTCGTCACTCAGCTGCTTGTTAAAGAAAACTGTACTGCAGCTCTTACATCCTTAAAGGTGCTTCCAAGTTCCTCTCCCTGAGTGCTTTTCCTAAATCCTAGGGGTGTGTGTGTGTGTGTGTTGCAGACTGTTATTCCCACAGACCCGTGTTCAGATACACACACTGCAGGGTCAGGTGGATATGAGGCTGTGTGTGGTGTTTAATGAGAGTGTGGAGTTGAGAGTGGTTCTGGACGGCAGCTCTAATGGAGCCCGAGTTTCAGTTCAATTTGATTTTATTTGTGTAGTGCTCTTTACAACAGACATCATCACAAAGCTCTTTACATGTAAAGTTTGTTCTGCTTTATTTGTTTATTTTAGCTGAAGGTTCGATGAGGAGACGGTGTGTGTGTGTATCTGTTGTACTTCTGCACATTAATTGATTGTGGTGATGTGTTGATGTCACTCGACCTTCAGTAAGTGCAGATCTGTGTGTGCTCACTAATGGGACGGTGCTAATTGAGGATTACTGGTTGCTTGTATTTATCATTTCGTCAATTACCAGCAAAAATAATGATCTAAATTGGATTAATTTAAAACAGCTGAAGTTTGAGGCAGAGGTTCATGCAGAATCACAAAAGCTCCATTAAAACCTCCAGCTGGATTAGAGATGAACATGAATGCACCAGCCGTGAGTGTGTGTGTGTGTTACTTTACTTTTTCACACATCCACAGTTCACAGCAGTCTCGGTGCTCTATAACCAGAAACAATCCCTCATGGCCT
>JAVGVS010001625.1:0-17598 GCA_032718565.1 Distichodus sexfasciatus
CTTATATACTTAAAATATATATATAAATATCCTTTAATATTCTAATATACAGTAATAAATAACCATTCAATTTAAATAGTATGTTTGATTTAAAGAGTAAAATGGCACCTTCAAGATCAAGATCTTGTCTGAGTAGTTTCCCTTTGAAAAAGGCAATCTTTCAATAGGTTCCAGCTGTTCTCCAGAAAGTGGATAAAGACTTTTTTCCCAAAAGTTTAAGCTAAAAAAATGCTCCTTTCTTAGAAGAAAAAATATGTTGTAAAAAGATGAGTTTCTTTTTTCAAATTTTGCTTACAAGAGTATAGTTTTCTATAACTTTCTCACTGTCCTCGTAAGACCATCAGTCTGCTAAGGAAAGTTGGTTAAATGACTGTGCTTCCAAGCTCTGGGCCATAGGCCACACCAGTTCTATAAATAGGAACCTATATTCCATCATGGAATGGGGAGTGAGTCCACATGCCTGTGTCAGGCAACTGTGTGTGGAGTCTTGTTTCACAGGGTGGGGAATATGTTGAGACTGTCTACTAGGAAGATTATATTTTTGTGTGAGATAATGACAGAGCATGATAAGGCCCTTTATATTTTGCTTGTGCAAAAAAAAACCGTACAATTTGGCCTAATTAGTTGGTTGAATTTTGTTGAGCGTTCAAACCTTTCCCAAGTTTTTTGTCAAAAGCAATGCCTTAATGTTTTAATGTTTGCCAGAGCAGAACTGATAAAATGACAGAACACTTTTTTCCCAAGACCAGTCAATGGAGGAACTATTGTGTAAAAGCACCACATTCTAAGGTGATGATTTGTCATAAAAATATCCTAATATGAATCTATAAAACCACAAAAACCTTACACTCCCTGGTACAGTGAGGGTTGAGGGATTTATCTTCACTTAAAATCATACAAATAAGCTAGAATTTATTATGAATTGATGAATATGAATTTAGTAATGTCTATTTTATATTCAATTTAATTCAGTTTTATTTGTAAAGCACCCTTTACAACAGAAATTTTCACAAAGCACTTTGTGAAAATGTCTGGCCCAAGCCCAGCACAAGCCTCCAATTAGCAAGCCTGAGGCGACAGTGGCACGGAAAAACTCCCCCTAGCAGGAAGAAATCTTTAGAAAAACCAAGACTTGAAAGGGGACCCCATTCTCCTCTGGCCGACTGGAGTGTGTATGTATAATTATGGGGAAATCTGTGTGTAAAATTTTCATACTTAAGTTAACATTAGTTTAGTATTAAATTAGCATTCAGATCAAATCCAAAAAAAGACCTGGCTGGTTGCAGATGGTGAGGTCTCTGTAGAATCCAGGAGTGGAATGGTGGCTCAGGGTCAGCTCGAGAAAAAAGGTAGGTATTAGGACATGTCTTAAAAACAGAGATTATGTCTGAGCTCCAAATGCTGATAGAAAGTTTGTTCCACAATTGTGGTGCTTTGTGAGCAAAGGATCTTCCCCACAAAGTGACATTCTTTATTCTCTGTATTGATAAAAGGCCTTAAGTTCAAAGGCCTTTTATCAATACAGAGAATAAAGAATGTCACTTGTTTTGGTGTTGAGATTAAATTGTAGTTGTAAATGAAGTGTGAGGCCATTTCAAGATTTAAGTCAACAGTAGTATTTTATAGTCAACACGAAATTTAACTGGAAGCCAGTGAAGCATTCTGCACTAGCTATAGTTTAATTAATTACCTATTTGGATATCCAGAGAATAAAACATTACAGTAATCAAGCCTAGAGGTAATGAATGCATGAACTAGTTTTTCCTGCATGGTGAAAGGATAGCATGTTTCTTAAACTCAGGATTGCCAGTTTTTAAACATTTTTGCTTTAAAACAGCTCATTTGTTGCTTATTGCTGCTGCCTTGTGGCAAAAGCAGTAGAGAAGGCCCAAAAGAGGCTAATCATTGGCCAAAAAGCATTGTGGAGCAAGAGACACTCATTTAGTATAACTCAGTTTAAAAAACTGATGGTAACATGCTTAATACACTTCTGCCTTAAGTAAAACGTGTAACAGAGGAAATTTGCATTTGCATTGAAAGAAAGCAGTAAAAGTAGAAATGTTAGAAACATGTTCATCAAATGAAAGATCAGAATCTATAGTACCCCCAAGCTACTATAGTTAAAACAGTACTTGGTGCAATAGATAATTCTTCAAAATGGACCATGATGTCAGATAGTTGACTTCTGTTGGCTTTAGTCCAGTAAGAGGGCACTTCAGTCTTGTCTAGATGTATGGTCCGCAAAACAATGAAAACTATGTCCATTCTTATGAATAACTGAGCCTAATGTATAGCGAAAAAAGCAAGGAACCTAAGAGAGAACCTAGTGGGGCCCCCATTTGACCTCAACATGACATGTTTTTGAGGTTCTGAGGAATTGCTGTTTATATTCACATACCGGAAGTGGTCTGAAAAGTATGATTTGAACCAAGAGAGTCATCCCCTGATATCAACAGCATGTCAAAGCTTATCTAAGAGGATAATATAGTGTTAAAAACAGTGCTAAGATCAAGTAGCACTAGAAGTGAGGGACAAGCTTAATCATTTAGGAACATATAGGAAATCATTTACTACCATGTTTACTTCTCTGTGCTATAGTGGGTTCTAAACCAGACTGAAATCTTTAATAAATCTGATTTTCGGGCAGAAATGATGTTAGCTAAGAAGCTGCAACTTTCTCTATTACTTGAGAGACAAATGACAGATTAAAGATTGGTCTACAGTTAAACAATTCACAGAGATCCAAGCTGGGCTTCTTCAAAATGCAATTCATACTATCCTGTATAAAATTGATCATGTGAATCAAAAGGTCATTTTAAAAAAATGTGCAAAAAATGTTCCTCTTGTGAATAAAATGTCAGTTGCACTAGTACTGAATTTTTATTTCATATGTCAACTTTGGTTGACATTGCAATTTCACAGCAAGCAGATTTATATAACTTAATTGGTTACCGTTCTAAATTAATTCCAATAACAGATGCCCCTGGTGGGATCTTTTGTAGGGGACAGAAATTGGCAAAATACTGGAAACTTTTCATCCAATTATACTAATCTAAGTTTTCAAATACAAATGTCAGCTCAAATTTCTGCATACTCACTCATGTATTATAACATATTATTCACAGAGAATTTTAAAAACATTTTTTTTTTAATCCTGTAATTTCACTTGACCTTACTTTCCTATATGTACCTTGACATAGTATGTGCATACGCTATTATGTTCTTTTTGTTAGAAGATTCTTTTGTTCCTTTTATTAAATTACACATATCAAAGTACATCTCAGCACTGGTGTTATACTTTTCAGTTTTAAGTGGTCATGACATTTAGCTGTCACTACTGAGGATGCTGGGTCCATGTCCTACTGCTTTGACATCTTTTGCATCAAATCTAGCAAATGAATAGGGCAGTCCTTTTGTTGACCCTTGTCATTTTTGCTGTTCTCCCAGCAGTGCAAAGCTCTGGGCAGAGAAATTCCTTTTACCTGAATGTTGAACCAGTAGCTACAACAGACATAAAAGGGGATGTGCTGCTAAAAGATTTTTAAGAAAGGGTTCACTACTGTTGTCAGATTGGTCAGGGATCTGGTTAGGATTTGACGAGAAAAGCAGACGCGAGCAAACTTCCAGCGGCCGGGTTAGGCGGCTGTAGGAATGCTCTCTGATTCGGACAGGGATCTGATTAGGATATGAACTGAATGCCACACTTTCACAATTCGACAGTGATCTGGTAGGATGTAACGAATTGCTACTCGTTAGCCCTTGTAGCGTGCTGGTTAGCCCAAACATGGCTGAGAGTGCGAGTAGGCAGGAAAGCCACGCGAGTTGATCTAAGAACTTACGCGAAGAGTAAGGATTACCACAATAATCCGCGTTCTAGCGACACACACTCTCTAACAAAGAGAAGAGCCCAATAACTGGAGTACTCACAGTTGATGCCGATGAGAATCGTCAGAGGGCCGGGGACTCTAATGGCAGAGCGGTGCACCGCGAGGAAGTGAATCCTTAAATACCCTTTGAACCGCGACCGGCCACGTCCCATTCCCATTACCGGCCGCGGAGAAGAGTGCGCGTGACAGCACCCCCCCCTCCAGGACCGGCACCAGACGGACCCGGCTGGGAGGATACCCAATGACGGTAGTCCCGAATCAGCTCCGGGTCAAGTACAAACCATGCCGGAATCCACGACCGCTCCTCAGGGGCGTAACCTTCCCAATCCATGAGGTACTGGGTACCCCTGCCCCGAGGGTGCGAATCGAGGATCTGACACACAGTGTACATGGGACCACCCTCGATGATACGGGGGGGCAGAGGGGCAGGAGTGGAAGGCACCACGGGTGAAGTGACAAAGGGTTTCAGCTGCAAGGTGTGGAATGCTGGATGGATCCGGAGCGCCGCAGGCAGTTGGAGCCGGTAGGTGACGGGATTAATCTGGTGGGTGATGCGGTAGGGTCCAATGTACCGGGGGGTGAGCTTGCGGGAGTCTGTGTGCAGGCAGAGATTGTGGGTGGATAACCATAACTTGTCACCTACGTGGTACAAGCATCCCGGTGGGTGCCAATGGCGGTGCTGAGCGGCGCAACGGGTGTGCACAGTGAATGGCTGCATTGGCGTGATTCCAGAGCCGTTGGCACTGGCGGACCAACTGTTGGGCTGACGGTACCTCCACCTCTGGTTCCTGGTGGTTGAACATCGGAGGCTGGTAACCGTAGCATACCTCAAATGGACTGAGATTGGTGGCAGAGGAGAAGAGGAGGTTGTGGGATAGCTCAGCCCAAGTGAGGTAGTGGGCCCAGGAGCACTGGCGATCGGCAACGAAGTATCTCAAGTAGCACTCCAGTTGTTGGTTGGTCCGCTCCATCTGACCGTTTGTCTGAGGGTGGTATCCAGACAACAAACTGCAGGTGGAGTCGATCAGACAGCAGAAGGCCTTCCAGAAATGATCGGTGAACTGAGGCCCCTTGTCTGAGACGATGTCCTTGGGGAACCCATGCAGGCGGACTACATGCTCTAATATCAGTTCCGCAGTGGTCCTAGATGACGGGAGTCCGGTGAGGGCCACCAGCTGCACAGCCTTGGAGAACCGATCGACGATGGTGAGGATAGTGTTCTTGCTTTCAGAGGCCAGCAGGCCCGTGATGAAGTCGACAGCAATGTGGGACCAGGGCCTTTGGGGGACGGGAAGAGGCTGGAGTTCCCCCGGAGGTGGTTGGTTGGAGTCCTTGGCCTTGGCACACACTGGGCACGCCTGGACGAACTCTTTAACATCCTTTGCCATGGATGGCCACCAGAAGGCTCGGCTGGTGAACTGGAGAGTGCGTTGGGCCCCTGGGTGGCCGGAAAGGGCGGATGAGTGGGCCCAGGTGAGCACCTCCGTGCGAACGGTTGTGGGCACATAGAGCCGTCCAGGCGGCACACCTGCCGGCGGGTTCTCCGAGGCCTGTGCTTGGCGCACCCTCGTCTCCAATTCCCAGCGGAGGGGTGCGATGAACTTGGTGTGGGATAGGACAGGCGTGGGGTCCGCCCGGGGGCCGTCTACCTCATGTTGACGGGAAAGGGCATCGGCTTTGGTGTTCTTTGACCCCGGACGGTAGGATAGATGGAAGTTGAATTGCTCGAAAAAGAGTGCCCACTGCGCCTGCTGAGGATTCAGCTGTTTGAGGTTCTGAATGGATATGAGGTTCTGATGGTCTGTCCAGACCCTAAATGGCTCGCTGCCACCCTGGAGCCAGTGTTGCCATTCTTCCAAAGCCCACTTGATGGCCAACAGCTCATGGTCCCCTACGCCATAACGCTGCTGAGTGGGGTCGAACTTCTTGGAGAAAAAACCACAGGGGTGTAGCTTCTGGTCCAGACCTCGTTGGGAGAGGACTGCCCCGGCGCCCACATCGGAGGCATCCACCTCCACAACAAAGGGCCTGGTGGGATCTGGATGCAAGAGGATGGGTGCGGTGGTGAAGCGGTGGCAAAGGAGTTGAAATGCTCTGATGGCTTCTGGAGTGAGGGTGAAGTGGTGCGGAGAGGGACGAGTCAGGGTGGTGAGTGGAGCGGCAACCGTACTGAAGCCCCGGATGAAGCGTCGGTAGAAGTTTGCAAACCCGAGAAACCGTTGGAGTTGCTTGAGTGTCTTGGGTAGGGGCCAATGACGCACAGCCTCGAGCTTCTGCGGGTCCATGGCCACTCCCTGGGACAAGATGACAAAACCCAGGAACATGGTGGAGCGCTCAGGAAACGCGCACTTCTCCAACTTGCAGTACAGCTGGCGGGCGAGCAGTCTCTTGAGCACCGCCCTGACATGCTGGTGGTGTTCCTCTAAGGTGCGAGAATATATCAGAATATCATCCAGATATACGAATGCCCAACGACCCAGCATGGCCCGTAGCACATCGTTGATGAATTGTTGGAACATGGCCGGCTCATAGTGACCCGTGGGGGTGATGAAGGCCGTCTTCCATTCGTCGCCCTCCCTGATGTGCACCAAGTTGTAGGCGCTCCGGAGGTCCAACTTCGTGAAGTAGGTGGCACCAGAGAGCGCATCCAGGGCGGTATTGGTGAGAGGAAGTGGTTGACGGTTCTTCACGGTGATCTTGTTGAGCCCAGATAATTGATGCAGGGAAGGAGGCCGCCGTCCTTCTTCTTCACAAAGAAGAACCCCGCGGCGGCAGGTGAGGAGGAAGGCCGGATGGTACCTTGGCAGAGGGCGCTGTTGATGTATTCCTCCATCGCCTGGATCTTGGAGGCAGAGAGGGAGTAGAGTCGGCTGCAGGGTGGCACTGTGCCTGGCAGAAGGTCGATGGCGAGATCGCAGGAGCGATGAGGTGGTAGCTGGATGGCATGCTTCTTGCAAAAGACCTCAGCCAGGTTGCGGTATGGTGCTGGGATGGCCTCCATATTGACATCGGGGGCCCTAGAGCACGTCCCAGCCAAAGCCCGCAAGCAGAGTTCGGAACAGGTCGGACCCCATTGCAAAATCCGGTTCTGGTGCCAGGAGATAAGGGGGTTGTGTTGAAGCAGCCAGGGGTACCCCAGGATGATGGGGGAGATGCGATGGAGGTGAGGAGGAACCAGATCTGTTCATGGTGGTTGTCAATGGTGAGGTGAAGAGGTTGGGTCTGGTGAGTGATAGGTGAGTTGGAGAGGTGCCGACCGTCAACTGAGGTGATCCGAAAGGGCTGGGATAACGCCTCACTTTCCACCCCCAGTCGCTTGGCATAAGCCTGATCCATGAAGTTCCCCGTGGCACCGGAGTCGAGGAAGGTCAGAACTTCGGATCCGTTTGTTAGCAAGCTGGAGGTGTACCTTAACCATTAGACAGGAAACAGCAGTTTGGGTTGAGAGGAGGTGGAGTGGGCCCAGTGAGTTGCTCTCTGTACTCACCGGGCGGGGCCATTTCCCGGACAGAGAGGGCAAATCACTCGATGGTGCTGGGGGAGCCGCAATAGGCACAGAGGCCCTCCCAATAACGTCTCTCTCCCTCTCCACAGTGGTTAAGGAGGTGCGCCCTAGTTGCATGGGTTCCCCGGCTCCGGAGTGCGAGGCCACGGCAGGAGGTGGAGAGCCGACAACTCTGTGTGTCGTTGTCAGGGTGGTCGAGGAGTGACCCGGTGCTGGGGAGTAGGTGGTGAACCGTGGGCAGCGTGGTGCGGGTTGAGGAGTCAGAGAAGGGGCCGGTGGCAGGGTATGAGGAGCTGGCCTCGGATGGGAGAAGAGGCGTTGGTCGATTCGCAGAGCGAGTTGGATCAGTCCCTCCAGCGTGGCTGGGAGCTCCTGTCCGGCGAGTTCGTCCTTGATCCGGGAAGCCAACCCCTCGAAGTAGGCAGTCGGAAAGCAGGGAGAGGAGGTCTGTGGAGTATCTGGAGGGATGAAACTCAAACACAAGATCCAGCGCAGTTAGAAACACATCACACTTCCCATCTATGCCATTCCATTTATCTGGTAATACCAAATGTGATTTGGGGGAGGGAGAACGGGGCGCCACTACGGGAGCATGGCGCGGGTCAGACAACTCCGAAACAGTTGCGCAGTCACTGTGACGCAGAGACGCGACTTCACTTCGGAACTCTAGTGGCAGAGCGGTGCGCCGCGAGGAAGTGATTCCTTAAATACCCTTTGAACTGCGACCGGCCGCGTCCCATTCCCATTACTGGCCGCGGAGAGGAGTGCGCGTGACAACTGTTAAGGTGTAAGGAATAACTCACAACTCACTTTCTTGTGATGACCTCTTGAGAGGCATTCTGGAGCAAACATGCTGCTGGAAATTAAAGCAACAGTAAAAAAAAAAAAAACCCAAAAACGTTCTCCAAATTTCAAGAATAAAGGGGGTACATTTGCAAAGGTGTGTTTTTAATTGTAAAAATCCTTTGACTTATACAGTCTTATGCAAAAGTTTAGGCACCCCTGATAAAAATAACTGTATTAATTCATAACTTGCTAAGCTTGAGAGGCAGCTGTCACGTCTGCGCCTCCTCCCCGACGCTCGGACTCGCCGGAGTATTAATCCAGAGGTTTGACGTGTCGCGTTTGATTGTTTTGGTGACGGGTGTCTGCCCCTTTAAGAAGTTACCGCTACTCACTTCCGGGTTGTCCGCGTCATCGGTGACGGGTTCCCCTTCCTGTTTGTGTGTCACTTCCTCATTGGTACTAATTAGCGTAGCCATGCTATAAAACCAGTCCGATCCGGTTGTGTGTCATCGTCTTTGGTGTGTGGTTTGATTCCCCTCTGTCTCCCCAGCCCGCCGTTACTCTGACGTTACGGACATTGAACCTGGAAGCCGACGGAGCCGGCGATTCTCCATGAGTTCTGCTGCATTTCCTCTAGCCTGTTAGCCGTTTTGGCTACCTGTTCTCTCCCCTTCGTGTTGGCATCGGCTGGGAGAACGGGACTTTCGCTCTGGGAGAGCAGAGGGGTTTTTTGTCACCTGTTTGTGTTAAATAAAGCCACAATATTGCATTATAGCCCGCATTTGCGTCTTCTTCATTGTCACACACACTGGGAGCCATGACAGAACGACACGCCGTTCCGATAGACGCAGCGGGCATACCTCTTCTGGAGGATGAAATAACACAGATTCTCCGGTGCCAGGACGATCACCAAGCCCAAATCGCTCAGCTGACACAGACCTTGCAGGAACTCCTACCCTTCGTCCGGGCCCACGCGCTTCCGCCAGCTGCCGCCAATCCAGCAGCGGCCGCCGCAGTGTTCCCGCCTGCTGCCCCGTCTCCGCAGCCAACCACTGTCAAGACCCATGCATCTCTCCCCGAGCGCTACGCCGGAGACCCGGATCTGGATGCAAGAGGATGGGTGCGGTGGTGAAGCGGTGGCAAAGGAGTTGAAATGCTCTGATGGCTTCTGGAATCCTCCAGAGGCTGACGGGCCAGGCGCAGCATTGGGCCACTGCACTGTGGCGCATCGGAGCGCCCCCGCTTCAGGATTATGGAGCATTTTTGGAGCTCTTTTCCACCACCCGGACCAGGGCAAATCCGGAAAGGAACAGTTGCTGGATCTTTGTCAAGGGTCGGCCTCGGTGGCGGATTACACCGTGCAGTTCCGTATCCTGGCCGCAGGCACTGGGTGGGGGGAGGACGTCCTCCGTACGTTGTACCGACGGGGCCTCAGTACGGAGATCCGTTTGGAACTCGCTTGCCGTGACCAGGGCCTCAACCTGGACCAGCTCAGCACCCTGGCCATCAGTCTGGACCAGCATCTGCGGGGGAAGAAGGGGAAACCTTCAGCCTCGACCTCGCACTCGGCAGCTCCTCTGCGACCAGCGGCCGAATGCACGGCGCCAGCTCTGCCCCCACCGGAGCCGATGGAACTAGGAGCCTCCCGGCTGTCCCCAGAGGAGCGGGACCGAAGAAGGCGCCGGGGTCTCTGTCTCTACTGTGGTGGAGCTGGTCATTTCACCGATACCTGCCCGGTGCGCCGCACCCCAAAGAAGAAGCAAGGGGTAGAGGACTCTGGACTCAAATTTAATCAGTTTATGGTGCATGGTGTTCTGTCTGTTAATTCTGTCTGTGTTTTTGTGTCTGTGCTACTAGATTCCGGATCGGCTGGTAATTTAATCTCCAGAACCCTGGTGTCTTCCCTCAGTGTGCCCGTGGTCGACATTGCCAGCCCCATCTCAGTTAAAGCCATAGATGGCCATCCTGTCAGCTCCAAACCACTCACTCACATAACCGCTCCTGCGCACCTGCTGGTACCACCACACTACACTGAACACGTTCAGTTGCTGGTTCTCGAAACTATGCAGACAGACATAATTCTAGGTCTGCCATGGTTACGGTCTCACAACCCCCATATTAACTGGACCGAGGCTCGCATCATGGCTTGGTCGCCCCGTTGCACACCCTCACACACTTCAGCTTCCCTTGCCATACATGCCACTTCCATTGAGAGCCCCAACGCAGACACACCCTTCCATGTTCCACCCGAATACACTGATCTGGCAGGGGTATTTAGTGTATCTAGGGCTACACGCCTTCCGCCTCATCGACCGTGGGACTGTACTATTGATCTGTTACCTGGCACTGCACCCCCTCGGTCCTGGGTCTATCCACTGTCCAAGGTTGAGACCAAGGCGATGGAGGATTACATGGCAGAGGCGCTCAGGAACGGAAGCATTAGTCGGTCCACATCCCCGGCCTCTGCCAGTTTCTTCTTTATAGCAAAGAAAGACGGCGGCCTAAGACCCTGCATCGACTACCGGGGTCTCAATGCGGTCACGGTGATGTACCCGCACCCCCTTCCGCTCATCCCCTCTGCGATTGAGCAGCTCCGCGGGGCCAGGCTTTTTACTAAGCTTGACCTCCGGAGTGCTTACAATCTCGTCCGTGTTAGAGCAGGGGACGAATGGAAGACGGCCTTTAGCACCACCTCAGGCCACTACCAGTACAACGTTATGCTGTTCGGACTGGCCAATGCACCGTCGTTCTTCCAGGCCTTCATGAACGACGTGTTCCGAGACCTGCTGAACCGCTGCGTGGTGGTATATCTGGACGATATACTGGTATATTCTCCAGATCGCCAAACGCATGTTCAGCACGTCCGGACAGTCCTGCGGCGCCTGCTCCAACACGGACTATATGCCAAAGCCGAGAAATGTGAGTTTCACAGAAGTGAGGTCTCGTTTCTCGGGTATAACATCGGGTCCCAGGGAGTGAGCATGGATGAAGAAAAGGTGGCAGCCGTAACTGAGTGGCCGGAGCCCACTACAGTTAAGGAGCTGCAGCGGTTCTTGGGCTTCGCCAATTTCTACAGGCGCTTCATCCGGGGGTTCAGCCAAGTGGCAGTGCCCCTCATGACCCTCCTCAAAGGCAAGCCCAAATGTTTGGTCATAACCGACCAGGCTCGAGTCGCGTTCCGGCGGCTAAAATCATTATTTACGCAAGCCCCCGTACTTGCACTGCCAGACCCCACCAAGCCGTTTGTGGTGGAAGTAGACACCTCTGAGGTGGGCCTTGGGGGGGTGCTGTCGCAATGGTCTGGGTCTCCGGAGAAGTTACACCCTTGTGCCTTCTTCTCTAGGAAACTGACGGAGGCCGAGCGGAACTATGACATCGGTGACCGGGAACTGTTGGCTGTAAAGGGGGCGTTGGAGGAGTGGCGGCACTGGCTGGAGGGGGCACGACATCCATTCGTGGTATTCACTGATCACCGCAATCTTGAATACATCCGACAGGTAAAGCGACTCAACCCGAGACTGGCTCGATGGTCCTTGTTCTTTGCCCGCTTCAATTTCAATATCACATATCGTCCTGGGTCGAAAAACGGCAAAGCCGATGCCCTGTCTCAGTGTTTCGCGCCGCCAGAGGCTGTCAAGGTTCCGGAGCCCATTTTGCGACCTGACGTCGTGGTGGCACCGATCACGTGGGATCTGGACGAGGAGATTACCCGGCTGGTTGGGGACCAGTCCCCGCCGGCCGAGTGTCCCCCGGAAAGGTCCTACGTGCCGGGGCTGCTGTGGACTCGGGTCGTAGAATGGGCACACACTATACCTGCTAGTGGACATCCGGGAATTTCAGGGACCTTGCAGCGCGTGCGGCAGAAGTATTGGTGGCCCACAATGCGACAGGATGTGCAGAGGGCGGTAGCCTCCTGTTCGGTGTGCGCGGCCACCAAGAGTTCTAACCAGTTGCCGGTCGGTAAATTAATGCCCCTGCCAATACCAAACAGGCCGTGGTCACACATCGCTGTTGACTTCGTTACGGACCTGCCGGTGTCTAAAGGGTACACCACTATCCTCGTGGTAGTGGATCATTTTTCGAAGGGTGTACGTTTCCTGCCTCTTGTTTCTCTCCCCTCTGCCCTGCAGGTGGCTGAGGAGTTGTTCCAGCATGTGTTCCGGGTGTACGGTTTGCCGGAGAAAATCCTCTCCGACCGGGGTCCCCAGTTTGTCTCGCGTGTGTGGAGGGCCTTTATGGAGAAGCTGGGGATCACCGTGTCCCTAACATCTGGCTATCACCCCCAGTCCAACGGCCAAGCCGAGCGCACCAATCAGGAGATGGGGAGGTTCCTCCGGTCTTACTGCCACACCCGGCAGCACGACTGGGCCAGCTACTTGGCTTGGGCAGAGTACGCCCAGAATTCCATCCGCCACCCCGCTACCGGCCTCACCCCCTTTCAGTATGTGCTGGGGCGTCAGCCCCCATTATGTCCGTGGGACACCTCACCCACCGAGGTACCTCGGGCGGATGAGTGGTTCCGCATGGCAGAGCAGGTCTGGGAGGGAGCACACACGAACATCCAGCAGGCAGTCCGCCGGTTCACCCGTCAGGCCGATCGAAGGAGGTGTGAGGCGCCGGTATACCGGGCTGGCGATCGGGTATGGCTGTCGACCCGGGATCTGCGTCTTGGTCTCCCCTCTCGTAAACTAACCCCCCGTTACATAGGTCCCTACCGTATCCTTGAGGTCATCTCTCCTGTGTCTGTGAAACTCCAGTTGCCGGCCCATATTTGTTTGTCCCCTGTCTTTCATGTGTCTCTCCTCAGGCCGGCTATCCGGGGCCCGTTGGATCGGGGAGACGCAGACCCATTGCTGCCAGGGGAAATCGACATCGAGGGTGCTCCCGCCTACCGAGTCAGGCAGCTGTTGGACTCCCGGCGGCGGGGTGGCCAACTCCAGTATCTGGTGGACTGGGAGGGGTACGGCCCGGAGGAACAGAGCTGGGTCCCGGCCCGAGATGTCCTCAGTCACGACCTGATTGAGGAGTTCCATCGGTCTCGCCCGGATCGCCCAGCACCTCGACCCCGGGGTCGGCCCCCCCGGCAGCCAGGGCCACGGCCGGGGGCGCGGCGGCCCGGCCGGCCTCGCACTCGCCCTGCGCGGACAGGCGGGGGTCCTCGCTGCCCTTCGGGAGCCGGTCCTGAAGGGGGGGGTACTGTCACGTCTGCGCCTCCTCCCCGACGCTCGGACTCGCCGGAGTATTAATCCAGAGGTTTGACGTGTCGCGTTTGATTGTTTTGGTGACGGGTGTCTGCCCCTTTAAGAAGTTACTGCTACTCACTTCCGGGTTGTCCGCGTCATCGGTGACGGGTTCCCCTTCCTGTTTGTGTGTCACTTCCTCATTGGTGCTAATTAGCATAGCCATGCTATAAAACCAGTCCGATCCGGTTGTGTGTCGCGTGTCGTCGTCTTTGGTGTGTGGTTTGATTCCCCTCTGTCTCCCCAGCCCGCCGTTACTCTGCCGTTACGGACGTTGAAATTGGAAGCCGACGGAGCCGGCGATTGTCCGTGAGTTCTGCTGCATTTCCGCTAGCCTGTTAGCCGTTTTGGCTACCTGTTCTCTCCCCTTCGTGTTGGCCTCGGCTGGGAGAACGGGACTTTCGCTCTGGGAGAGCAGAGGGGTTTTTTGTCACCTGTTTGTGTTGAATAAAGCCACAATATTGCATTATAGCCCGCATTTGCGTCTTCTTCATTGTCACACACACCGGGAGCCATGACAGCAGCAACTTATTTTTAACATATTTGATAACTTATGGAAACAGAAACAATTCAGTAGTGAAATATTTTTTATTGGGCCAGCAGAAACAATGTAATGCATTTAAGCAAAAATAGGCAGGTGTATAAATTTGGGCACTCCAAAGGAAAAATCCCATTAATATTTTGTAGAGCCTCCTTTTGCTGAAATAACAGCCTGTAGATGCCTCCTATAGCCACTCACAGGTCCCTGAATTCTGGGTGTTGGTATTTTGGACCATTCTTCCAAAATGCCTCCAGTTCAGTCAGGTTCAATGGCTTCTGGGCATGGACAGCCTGCTTCAACTCAATCCACACATTTTCAATGATGTTCAGGTCTGGGGACTGGGATGGCCATTCAAGAACATTGTACTTGTGCCTCTGCATAAATTCCTTAGTAGATTTTGAGCAGTGCTTTGGATCATTGTCGTGCTGAAACATCCAACGCCGGCGTAACTTCAACTTTGTGACTGACTCAAGAACATTCTTTTCAAGAATCTGCTGATGTTGGGTGGAATTCATGCGGCCCTCAACTTTAACAAGGTTTCCAATACCTGTGCTAGCCACACAGCCATAACATGATAGATCCTCCACCAAATTTTACTGCTGGCAGCAAGTTCTTCTCCTGGAATGCTGTGTATTTTTTCACCATGCATAGCACCTCTGGTTATGACCAAATAACTCTATCTTAGCCTCATCTGTCCACAGTATTTTTTTTCAGAATATTTCTGGCTTGTCCAGATGCTCTTTTGCATACCTCATGCGGCTCTTCTCTTTGCGCATCACCCTTCCACTGAGCTGTTCCTGGTGCAAAGTGTGCCGGACTGTGGAACGATGTACAATGACACCATCAGCAGCCAGATGTTGTTGTAGCTCTCTGGAGGTGGTCTGTGGTTTGTCTGTGACAATTCTAACCAGTCTTCGCCTGTGCCTTTGACATATTTTTCTTGGCCTACGACATCTTTTCTTCACAAGGACTGTTCCTGTGGCCTTCCATTTCCTAACTACATTTCTGACTGTTGAGACAGACAGTCCAAACCTTTGTGATAATCTTTTGTACCCTTCTCCTAATTCATAAAAATGCATTATCTTAGTTTTTAAGTCAGTAGAGAGTTTTTTAAAGGTTCCCATGTCACCACTCTCTAAGAAGAAACCAAGGACCAAGTACCACTAGCAATTTATATATGTTAAATCATTTTATTTTGATTGGTTGCAGCTGTCTTTGTTTTTAAGGTCTAATGAGCTTATCAAAGCAATTTAGTGCTGCAAATTGTCAGTATTAAATGACTGCAGGTCTTCAAAGTAATGCAAGTGAGAGGGTGCCCAAACTTTTGCACATCCCATTTTTCAAACTTTATTTTATTTCATACAACTCAATAATGCTAGATTGAGAATTTTGGTCTGATAAACATCCCCTTGTCTATATATCTCTAGAAAAAAAACACACCTTGTTGTGATCCTCTCTTATGAAGACAGAGCTAATTATTATGTAACCTTGGAGCGGTGTGTTGTAACTTTATTGTTGTTTAATTTGATTTATTGTTATGTATACCTGATTTAATAACAGTGATTTAAGTTTTTTCCGCTCTTGCATGCTCTCTGAAGTTCGTGGGGTTTTTCTTTGGTTGTGCAGACAGAAAGATAAAAGAGCCATTTTTCATTGTCATTGTGTTGCACACCCTTTATAAGTCCCATATAAAGATTCATTTTTTCCATAACTGGCGTCCTATCCGTTTGTAAAGAAGATTTGCTACAAGGTGCCCAAACTTTTGCATAAGACTGTATTTGACCTGCTTGTTCACCTGATCCAGTCCCACCACCGATCAGGTCATCTCTCTGCCTGCAGTTGACATGAGGAGAACTTTCACCAAGGTCAACCCATGAAAGACTGCTGGATCAGACAACATTCAAGGTAGTGTGCTCAGAGACTGTTCTTCACGGACATCTTCAACACATTGCTGAGCCTGATGATTGTCCCAGCATGCTTCAAGTCCACCACCATCATCCCAGTGCCAAAGAAATCTTCAGCATCCTGCTTCAATGACTACAGCCCCATCACTATGATCCCCATCATCATGAAGTTCTTTGAGAGACTCGTCATGGCACAGGTTAAAAGCAGCCTCTCCCACTCTCTGGATCCACAGTATGTGGGCCAGTGACCGGTGACCATATGGGACCAAATTGAATATTTGCCTAACAGGTCGACTGAGGATGCCTTGGTCATTCTCTAGCAGTAGATAAGACAGTTCCATATGCGTACTCTGAGGCATCTGAAAAATGATGTAATTGTGGTGCAGTAGTGCATCCAAACTCTGTGGGTTTTAAACATCCACTCACATGGAAGTTGGAGAGGTGAGTAACATCCTCGTTCCATCTCTTCCAATCTTCAGCATACTTTCCACTGATGTTCTCATCCCAAACATGATGTTTTTTACATCATGTTTGGTGAAAGTTCTCCATTGAAAGTCTTCTCTCCAGCTGCATCACTATCTGGTATGGGAACTGTAAAGTTTCAGACTGCAACACACTTCAGAGTATAGTGAGAGCAGCTGAGAAGGTCATTGGTGTGCCCCTACCCCCCTGAAAGACATTTTCCAGACCCGCTGCTACAACAGAGCCAGAAACATAGTGAAGGACCACGCTCATCCACTACATCTATCAGTGTGTCGAACAGGTTTACCCCGCTCAGTGAAACACCCACTGAGACACCTGTTGAAAGTGTGGTGATAGGTGATTCTATTCTACGGCACGTGAAAATAGCTAGACCCTTAGCGGCACCAGCAGTCGAGGTAAATTGTTTACCGGGAGCCAGAGCGCCGGACATCAGGGCCAATCTTAAGGTGCTGGCCAGTAATAGACGTAGATATTCCAAGATAGTCGTCCATGTCGGCACCAACGACGTCAGGCTCAGACAGTCTGAAGTAACCAAAAGTCATTTTAAAGAGGTGTGTGAGCTAGCCAAAACAATGTCGCAGGCAGTAATTCTCTCTGGCCCCCTCCCAGCTAGACGCAGCTCTGAGACCTACAGCAGGCTCTGGTCGCTGAACTGCTGACTGTCAAAGTGGTGCTCTGAAAATAGCATAGGTTTTGTAGATAACTGGTCCACCTTCGAGGGAAAGCCTGGTCTTTTGAGCCGGGATGGTATCCACCCCTCGTGGGAGGGTGCTGCCCGTATTTCAATGAACATAGCAGCTAGCCTTTATGCAGGTTCAGGTGTAGGCGGCCATTGACAAACCGGAGCCAAGGCCAGGCCGCAGGCAGAAAGGCTAAACCGACCGCCTGCGAGTTGCCTTGAACCGCCACCTAGGTACCACCATATTGACATTGTCTCTGTGCCCCGAACCAAAAATAGTTCGCGTAAAATGCAAAAGGCATCTTTTTCCAATCTAATTTCTATTAAATTAGAGCAGCCAATGCAGAATATCTGTAGCACTAAGCTAAAAGTAGGACTACTAAATATTAGATCATTAACTACTAAGACACTTATTATTAGTGAAATGATTTCAGACCACGTCCTAAACGCGCTCTGTTTAACTGAGACATGGGTAAGACCCAACGAGTATTTAGCCTTAAATGATGCAACGCCTCCAGGATATAGTTATGAGCATAAACCCCGACTCAGTGGTAAAGGGGGAGGTGTTGCAAC
>JAVGVS010001626.1:0-17576 GCA_032718565.1 Distichodus sexfasciatus
AGAGAGAGTGAGATGGATAGAGAGAGAATGAGAGAGAGAGAGAGAGAGAGAGAGAAAGAGAGAGAGAATGAGAGAGAGAGAGAGAGAGTGAGAGAGAGATGATAAATGCCTCTTTCAGTCTGAGCTGTTCCAGGGGAATCAGTCTATCTGTCAAACCAACACACACATTCTGTTCTCCCTTCACACAGTACAGTTACCCCCCCCCCCACACACACACGCACAGACACACACACACAAACACACACACACACAAACACAAACACACACACATAGCTTATGTGGCATATGGCCTTATACAACACAATATATAGTCATTTTCATTGCACAAAACACATTCTGTCATTCTGTCCCAACACACACACACACACACACCCACACACACACCCCTACAGATTTCAAATGAACACACACTGAGTAAACGTACATACAGACATACCCACAGTGTACACACACAGGCATAGTAAAGGTGTGTATTCTCTCTCTCCCTCTTTAGTAAGGTAAAGGTTATGTGATGTAATCCAGTTTGCTATTAGCAGCGGGGTGTGTGTGTGTGTGTGTGTGTGTGTGTAGTAATCAGACTAATCTCTCACAGTCACTTCACGGCACACATTAACACACACTCCAGCAGAGCTATTACAGCACTACAGCGGCCCCCTGCTCATTAGCGTGTTTGCATTTGAGTGTGTGTGTGTGTGTGTGTGGGTGGGTGTGTGTATTTAAAATTCAGACCTCCCTATTAGCTGCTTTAGTATATTACTTATGAATGGGGTGGGAGACCTGAATGTCCCCCAAAAGACATGAAAACCTGAGACGTGTGTGTGTCTGCACAGCAGAAAGATCACAAGCTTTACCTCATCATCATCATCATCATCATCTCTCCCCACCAACTCATGCATACACAGCACCCAAACATAGACGCACACACACACACACACACACACACTCCCACAGCATGTGCAGACCTGGTGCAGACCGGGAAGCAGATGGCACTGGGAGCTCCAGGGTGTAGAGGTCTGGTCGGGTGTAGCGCTGAGGGACACAAGTCCCACCCAGAGCCGGAGCTGTTTACCAAACCTTCCTGTTTCCAGTGGACACACTCCGGCCTCCTCAGAGACCCTCCCCCGGACAGCGCAGGGATAGAGCGTTCCGGAAAACACAACTAAACCAGACTCGCCGGTGCAGATCCGGTTCAGAAGTGAAAGGAGTTCATGCGGCACGAGTGCCATTTTTAAACTGTTAAATGGCAGGCAAAGCCTGAAGTAGCATAGCGCCTGTTTCGTACATTTTTGAAACTACGTGGGTCGTCTCCTGCAGCTTCACGTCTTCAGTCTTAAACACAGCAGCAAAACCTCGACCTGGCAGTCAACCAAAAGGCTGAACTGAAAACTTTTGGCATTTAAAATAACATGCCTTTCATGTGGGATTAGCTGCATGAGTTTGTTTTCGCAGGAAAGTACCAAAACATTCTGTCCAGTCAGTTCACTGCTGTGAGAGAAAGTCCCTGTATGTTATAAAGAAGAAAGGGAAGGTGGGAGGAAGAAAGAAAGGAATGAAGGAGGGAAGGGAGGGAGGAAGGAATGAAGGAAGGAATGAAGATAGGATGGAAGGGAGGTGGGTAGGTAGATAGGAAGGAAAAAATGAAGTGAGGGAGGAAGGAAGAAGGAAGGAAGATAGGATGGAAGGGAGGGAGGTAGGTAGAAAGGAAAAAAAAATGAAGTGAGGGAAGAAGGAAGGAAGGAAGGAAGGAATGAAGATAGGATGGAAGGGAGGTAGGTAGGAAGGAAAAAATGAAGTGAGGGAAGAAGGAAGGAAGGAAGGAAGGAGTGAAGGAAGGGAGACAGGGAGGAAGGAAGGAAGGAACAAAGGAATGGAGGTAGAAAGGAAGGAAAAAAGGGTGGAAGGGAGGGAGGAAGGAGGAAGAAAGGAAGGAAGTATGGAAGGAATAAAGGGAGGCTGTGAAGGAGGAAGGGACAGAATAAGGAGGAAAGGAAGGGAGGAGGGAGAGAGGAACAAAAGGAGGGGGGAACAAAGGGAAGGAAGGAATAAAGGGAGGGAGAGAGGAAGTTAGGATAGAAGGAAGGAAGTGAGGGAGGAAGGAAGAAGGGAAGGAAGGAAAGAAGAGAGGGGGGAAAGAAGGAAGAAAGGAATGATGAAAGAAAGAAAGAAAGATATAAACCAAAAACAAGGTTCTTTAACGTAAAAAACATTATGGAACATCAGCGCTCCGTGTTTCCAGAAGTAATTTTCTACACTGACAGATTCATCATAAAATGTTTGGATCAAATATGGAAATCAATGTTCACGTTCTAAACTGATTGTTTCCTGGCACTTACAACCTCCTGTTCACAAGCTTTTCACTGCTTTGCGATGGTGAAAGGCCATCAGAGAACCAACTCTCACCGACAACCTCCGACTCCGGCTGGACAAGATCGATGGGACAAAACTACTCTGATGGACGCCGCCTCAACCTGACAGCGCGGGGCGGAGACTTCACGAGAGCCTGACGGTCGGCAGTGTGTGTGTGTGTGTGTGTGTGTGTGTGCGTGTGTGTGCGCATGCGTGTGACGGCCAGCAGTCGAGGACCTTAATGTCGGGGTCAAGAATGACATGATGAAGAGTGACACGGACGAGATTTGTTTCTTTCTGCCTAAAGTAGGTGTGATGATCATGCGGGAGAACGAAGAAAAAAAGGAATAAAGTGGTGGAAAAATATACTTTCTTAAACTTATTGAAGTCATTTCTTTTTCGCTTTTACGTCTGCTCCCTCTCTCTCTGGCTCCTTTTCTCTTTTCTATCCCAATTTATCTTTTTCTCTCTCTCTCTCTTCCCCCATCCCTCCTCCCTCTCTCTCTCTCCATCCCTCCTCCCTCTCTCTCCCCATCCCTCCTCCCTCTCTCTCTCTCCCCATCCCTCCTCCCTCTCTCTCCCCATCCCTTCTCTCTCTCTCTCTCTCTTCTGGAGCTTCTGTCTTTCTCCCAGTCTAAGGTGATGTGAGGTCAACATCACCTTAGAAACCGCTTCCATGACACTGCGTTCGCCATGACGATGGCTCCAGGGGGTACCACAGCCCTTCTCCATCTTGCTTAATGTCACATACAGACACACACACACACACACACAAACATAAACCAGCTCTATCTCCACCCCAGGCTTTGGTGAAGAGGGACTCTAGGTGATAAATTACCAACACACAAACAGACATGAAGACACACGGAAGACACACACACACACACACACACATGAAAGGAAAGCGACTCAGCAGCTAAACTGCCTCCATGAATCAGTCACTAAAAGATCAGG
The DNA here is from genome assembly GCA_032718565.1 of Distichodus sexfasciatus. Taxonomy (NCBI): domain Eukaryota; kingdom Metazoa; phylum Chordata; class Actinopteri; order Characiformes; family Distichodontidae; genus Distichodus; species Distichodus sexfasciatus. The sequence continues at coordinate 3,301 of JAVGVS010001626.1, forward strand.
CACCAACAGGCATGTGACTCACAACAAAGTCTCACACTGATTCACTCACAGACTCGATCTGTTCATCTCTCTCTCTCTCCTTCACCTCTCTCTCTTTCTCTCTCACCTCCAGTAGACGAGTACGGCGAGGAGGAGGAGGAGGCAGAGGAAGGTGAGAGCCGACACCACCACCAGAGGAATGATCCACTCCATCCTGCCTGATCCGGGGACGGGACGCATGCTGGGGACTATTGTCCTCTCTGGAATGCAAACACACACACACACACACACACACACACACACACACACACACACACACACAAACAGAACATTCAATTAGCTTGAGCATAACTGGGCCATTCCTCCAGAACCTCATTATAGCTTTGGTTACACTTACAAGGGTATGTGTGTGTGTGTGTCATGTGTGTGTCGGTCCTTGTGGATTACATTCAAAGCTCAGGTTGTAGGTCCACTGAGTACAATGAACCCCTGACCTGTTTAACTTCATGCCTATTTTGTATATCCTCTGACACACACACACACACACACACACACACACACACACACACCCTTCTGTTCTCTCTGTCACCTTAGTAGACTTTTGTTAACCTGCTATGAAAGTCCTAATCTCTGTGCTCCTTCCTCCACACACACACACACACACATACAAGAGCCTACCAGAGCCATTCGGCAAAGAAACAATCTCCCCATCACTAGCCACTGTACGTGTATAGCCTAAGCTAATATGCTACAACTACTTTCTCTGCTCCCCTGCCCACTAGTCAAAACACAGCAGCTTGCTACTTAGACAACAAGCACATAACACACACACACACACACACACACACCCCTAAGTTTACACACTTTGTGGGGCTAGGCTCTAAATCTCACTGTAATATACTAGCATGCTACTGCCTGTACTAACTGCTTGTTTCATAGTTTAGCGTGGGGCCATTAAAATGTATGAGAACTTTAGAGTCTGAAAAGGTCAATAAATAAGTTAAAAAAGTGTGCTTGCCGTTCACACACACAGCTAAACAGATCTCCAGGTGCCTGCCAGAGGAGCCAAAAATGGAAAAAAGTTTTTTTCTGGGTTCTCCACTGCAGCTGAGATACTGCACCTTCATCCTCCTGGACTGGAAAACTAGGCAGAGAGAGAGAAGAAGAGGAGGGAGGATGAGGGATAAAGGATGAAGAGAAAGTGTAGAGGGGAGAAGGAAAGGCAGATGGATGGAGAGGCAGAGGAGGAGAGGTAAAGAGGCAGCATCTGCTATAAATGAGAGATGAGCTGGAAAGGAGGAATATTCCGGAAAAGAGAAGTGAAAATCTGGGAAGGGGGGATAAATGTAGATGTCATGGAATTTCCTGCAACAAGATGCTGGGTGGCCACGGCCAGTCAGACAGAGATCATGGGCCCTTCTGGTGGGTTTTTATCTGCTACCTCTGAAGAGGGGCAGTAAGGAGCCAGACTTGTGGATGCCTGACCTGTGGATGGAGAAAGGGCCACTGACTCGGTCTCCCCACTCCAGCTTTGCCCCTCATTGGTGGGTTTTCCGGTGCCGACAAGCCACCTTTCATTCAGCATGCCCGCTTCCATAGTAGAGGCGCGCAGTGGTGACCTAACACTTATACGGTTTGGTCTCCGTCCATACTTGGCCTTCCGCACCTTCCTCCCCTCTCCTCCTTTCTGCTGCATCGGTTAGGAGCCATCGTTGAGAGGCTCCCCAGGCACCAAAACCCTCATCTCGCTCCTCTACCTCGTCTGACGCGTTCTTCGCCTTCTCTCCTCCTTCTTTCTCCTCCTCCTCTTCCTCTTCCTACTTAACCCTTCTCCCTTCCTCGTCATAGCCCTTACACTCCTGTCTCCTCCGTCTTCAGAAAAGTCAGTTTCCGCCAGGCTTGGGGAGTGGGAAGGGGCGTGATCGTGGAGTGCAGTCAGGCGGTGTCAGGCAGAGCCTGCAGGTTGGCAGGCCGGAGGCTGCAGAGGAGGAGGAGGAGGAGGGCTCAAAGTGAAACCAGGCGGGCTGAGATGAGAAATGGCCCGCCAGCTGAAACCCAGAGGCGGCCAGGAGCGTGCCTGGTCACTCCCCGGGCGCCACGTCGCCTGGCTACCCGGCTGAGAGGAGGGCAGATGCCTGTATGCAGGGAGGCAGAAGAAGGGCACAGGCGAGGAGTCCAGGTGGAGGCCGGAGCTGATGGGGCCATGTCAGCTGAGGAGGCGGGAGGCGGTGGAGCTCTAGCAGCGTGAGAGAGAGAGAGAGAGAAGATGGAGAAAGGAAGGTAGAGAAGAGATATGGATGGACAGAGGAGTGAAAGAAGAAAAAAACTATTGGATTCGTTGCAGATTAAAAGAGGAGGCAGTGCTGCCACCTGCTGGACGAACTTGCACCTACATTCCTGTTTCACGATTCTCGTCGCTTCGAATATTCTGGTGGTGTTAGCTGCAGTGGTAAAAAGAAAAGCCATGACAAACGCTGCATTGGCATAAATGCAAGTGTTGCATGTGTGTGTGTAGAGAGGTGTGTGTGTGCCTCTGAACAATGCTCTGGCTCAGAGTCACTAAGTTGTCATTTAAGCACACATGCCACCTGGACTCGGAAGAGATACCTTGCGTCTGTTAGAGGCAAGCGTGTAATATAAACCACACACACCCCGCTACACACACATGGCGTAAGAGCACTGCTAAGGCTCTCCTGGGGTTGTGAGGCACACTGGCCGAACTCTTTCCTGTAAGAGGCTGGTAATCTTCATCGTGTTATCTTCAGACAGGCACAGCATGTGGCGATTCACAACACAAAAAGCGAGCAAGGCTCAGGCGTGCCTGGCGTACCACGCGCATACGCCTGCGCACATCAGCCAGGGGATGTGTATTTCAGGTTCAAAGACCAACAGATACAGAAAGCTACTCGATGAAGAAACACATGCAATATCTGCCTTTTCAGTCCTCACACATTTTATCCAGTCCTGTGACTCCACCTCCAGAGCATTTCTCACAGATGCTCACGTCTGTTACATCTGCCAAAAAAGTGCTCTTTGGCTAGGTGCCCCAAAAAGATAAAGGCCAGATGTAACAGCATCAACATTTATTTTTCTGAAAAATCACATCAGAGGAAATAAAATGCAGTCTATGTGGTGACTCAATTATAAAACTGCTTGTTTGCACATAAACAAAAGCTAATAATCAGCAGTATATTAAATGAAACTCAGCAAAGATTCCTTAGAACAAAAATGACTCCAGTAAAGGTCTATAGGAGTACTTGAGTATTGAAGTATCTGGTATTAACAGTAGTTAAGTATTAAAGTATTTGCTAGTGATGTTAAATTGTAATTTACTGAAATTAAAATTGTGATGCTCAATCACAGCTTCTGGCATGCTCTCAAGCAACTGCAAGAGATTACGCAGGTCGGAAGATCGGACCAAGAATCACGTGACAGTATTTTCAAAGGTATGATTCTGAAATGTGAAAACAGACAGAACTTACACATTTGAGTGTAAAAAGTAAAAAATCTAAACGCTATCTACCTCGGAAACATCCATGAAAACATGTTGTGATTTGGCATTACCCAGAGATGGAAAATTCAAAAATAAAACCTCTACTTCGTCCAGCATTTTCTCAGGAATTTAACACCAATATCTCAGATGACCCATGCAAAAACATTCTTTCTCTAATCTCAGCCCTGAATTAATTTAAGACACTGAAAATGCTGCGTATGGCTGCGCTGATCTTGCTGGTCTCCGTGATCAAGATCTTTGAAAACAGCGGATAATGTTATGCGTAACAATTAATCGATCTAAGATGTATTGTGTTTTGGAAGTCACTTGGCAGCTGAGCTGCCTATATTAAAGCAGTAAGCTTAGCTGTAAGCAACTATTTTAATCCAAATATGCTTCTAGGCGCTTCTGCCACAGACCTTTTCCAAAGCCTGTCCTGTCTGTCTGTCTTTCTTTTCTCACCATTTTCTCCACACACCTGTATGGCACTCCACTTATTAACGCTGAGAGCCAACATTCTCTGTTCCTCTCTGCCTCGTACATCTCTCTCTCTGTCTTCTATCTTTTTGCACTTTGCTTCCCTCTCAGTTCTCCGTTTGTGTGACATTCTTCATTTATTTTCAAAGCTTTCTTCTCCAGTGAAGTAAAGAGAGGAGAAGTGATACTCCTGAGCTCTTAATGGCAATATAGCGTGTCTTGATGTGTTTACAAACCCAGCGTTTTCAGGGCAATTAGCTCGTATTTTAAGCAAACATGAGCAGAGAATGCAAAACACACAGAGGTCAGGCGAATCTCTTCCATCTCATTCGTTAGTTGAGGGCAAAATTGATGTTTAATTTCAGGAATTAAGACTAAACAAGATCGATGCAGGTCCTGATGCAGACAGAACAAGCTCCAGTGTGATTAATGAAGAGGTGACGATTTCCGCATCTCGCTTTCGCTCCGGCGCTTTGTTTCGTTACTCAGGTTGTAAAAACCGGCTGTAAACTGGATAGCTGTTGCTTGTTGATGTGGATGTGTTTTTATGTTATTCATAAAACCAAAAGCGGTCCCTGATGTGACCTAGACAGAAGCAGCGTCTTGGGAGGACATGGAGAAGGGGACGAACTGGGAAAGAGAGAGAGAAAGAGAAGGAGGGTTGGTGGGATGGTGAATGGATGAAGGATGTTGGCGATAAAGAAAGAATAAAGTGGCGGATGACTGGATGGAGGATCACGAAGAGAGAGAAAATGCACGAGGACAGACATGGCTTGACTGAACCTATATAAAGGAAAGAGGTGAAGTATTAGAATAATGGAACAGAAAAAGAAAGAAAAGAAAGAAAAATTGAGAGGTGGGGGAAATTGATGGAAGGCTAAATATCAGAGAGAGATTAAAAAAGAAAGAAAATGAAAGAGAAATAGGGAGGAAGGATGAGAGACATACAGAAAGACAAAAAAAGAAGAAGATTGTGATGGCAAAAAATAAAATAAATAAATGAAATAAAAAGCGAGCAGAGTGGAGAGAGAGAGAGAGAGAGAGAGGAGAGCAACTGAGAAGCGAGATAGAGAGAAGAGAGAGAGAGGGCGGGGATTAGACCAGACTATATATATGGCAGAGAAAGCGGGGAAAGAACTTAGAAAGTGATTGAGCATCTTCCAAGAAAAAGAGAGAGACAGAGAGAGATGGATAACGGGAAGAGAGGAACAAAGAGAGGAGAAAGAGCAGACCAGATAGAAAAAGAGCTTGAGAGATGCGTGGGGAAATGGCAACAAGAAGAAGGGACAAATAGAGTATTGGTGAAAAAGAAAGAGAAAGAAGCGAGAAAGGATGGACAGCGAAACGGACCCCACAGAGACACTCTGGCGATTTCATTAAAGATTGCACTGACGACATCTTAGCAAAGAAAAGAAAAGAAAAGAAAAGAACACCTCCGACACCCCTCTCTTCCCCCACCTCCTCTCATTAATCCCATCCCTCCCCATCTCCCGCAGCTGACAAACCTCATCCCATGCCAAGAGTCAAACCTTCCTTATTTGTTTAGGGCTTTGCTACTCGAGGTCAGGCTCTTCCTTTTCGTGCTGCTGCCATCGCTCGGCAACGCCGTCATCGCAGCGACGGCGGGAGGGAGGACGGTAAAGCGCAACGTGGACTAAACAGACAGGTGTAATGGCAGGTGCACCAAGCTTAGAAAGCGGCCCCAGTGGAGGCAGCGATTCGCAGGCAATAATGCGTACTGCCAAGGTGAAGCGAGTGGAGGGCAGGCGGACGAGTGGAGCGAGGGATGAGGGAGGCTGTAATGTGCTCATTATTCTAATTTATTCTATAGTGGGGGGATTTACTCTGATGGCATCCAGGTGGCTGGCTGATGGAGCGATCGCAGGAAGCTGTGAACGCCTTACTGTCTAGACTTTGGCGCTGGGATGAGAGAGTGTGTGTGTGTGTGTGTGTGCAAGGTCTAAATTAGAATTTCTTCTTTTGACATGTGCTATGAAGTAATAATTAGTAACGAAAAAGTGACTGATTTTAGGATTAGATTATTATGAAAGGAATCAAAGTTAAGGACTCCGCCACATTTTGGGATTAGGTCAGATACGTATTATAATGACATTTGGGGTGTGATTACATTATTAGGTAGGATTTAATTAATTTTTGGGATTAGGTGTGAACATGAACGTGTTAGGATTTATGGGTGGGGATTGGGTGTATGTAGATTTCAAGTTAGGATTGGCTCGTAGTGAGACTTTGGATTTGGGATTAGATTAGGAACATGGTTTGCTTGGGATAACATTATGGGGTAGGATTGATATTGATATGATTAGAGAACAGTTAGCTTCAGGGATAGGTTAAATTGATAGGTGATGTGAAAGTTAGATTGCAAAGTTTTGTTTGAAATATTGTTGTCTCGCTTGGGATTTGGATCTGATTCTGGTTTTGGTGAGTTGTATTTCATAATATGTCAGATTGTTATAGATAACATGAAGTTTAGAATGGATTGGGAATATAGATTATAAATATAGTATGGTTGGGTAGGTTAATGTTGCAGTTCAAAATCCGGTAAGTTATACTTGGGTTTAGTTAATATATTATGGTTTAGGATTATAGATTATTAGGTGGCAGTTGGGATTATTATTTGAACTACTAGCTGTATGTTTTAGATTATGGCATAATCTTACACATCAGGTTTAGACTATATGTGACCCTCACAGCAAAACCAGTGCAACTGACCTAGTACTAAAAAATGGGTTATATGTTTTTCATGAGGGGCATAAATCAGCGCTAAAGCAATGCCTATATGAATGAATGGGACCGACATATGACGATATCAACATTCAAAGAGTCGGTTTCTCCTGTCACGACAGTGAGAAAACAGAAAGGCGCTGAAGTCGACTATCGCCGTAGCACTCACAGACGCTTGATGTGATTAAGCGGCTACGTTTGTATTTATGATAGCCTACGCTGCATTCACAGCCGGAATGACCTACTGCCAAATGAGTTAACAGAACTCAGGGAGGCCGAAGAATGGATTCAGGAGAAATATCTTCACATAGTCCATGAGGTGGATTTAAATAAATATTGCAGTAAGCGGTCAAGAGCAAAGAACTTTAACCTCTGCTGAGTTGAATTCCTCTTACTCAAGAAAGTCACGTTTTTAGGAAGGGGGTAGGTTTTCAAGCCAAATTTATTCCTGTATTTAATTATAGTGCTGCACTGTTTCAAACTCTCATGAAAAATCAAATTTGCCGCATAACATAGCAGCTAGTTTTCTGAAACCTCCGTTTAGACAAGCGACTGGTTTTTGCCGTGGAGGGTCTATTATGATAAGTTGAGAATTTAGAATCAAATGATAAAAGAATAAAGATAAAAGGAATAGATAGGGAAAAGGTTAGAATAGAATTTGGTGAAATTAGAGTTAGATGTTAATGTAAATGTATCTAAAATATGTCTGATTTTGAATCCTTGTGTTGTTACTGTCCTCCATTTTAATAACAAAAATGTTCTCTTCACACTTAGGTCTGTCTTCTGCAATATTTATTTTCATGTATCGACTAGTAAAGGAACATCTGGTAAAGGCGAAAAGATGAAGCAACACACACACACACACATACACCCACACTCACGCAACCACACCTCTAAACAACTCACCAGTTCTGTGGTCATGCCGCCCATGATGTAAGTCTCCTCTAAGTAGGCCTCGTCATTCCTGGTAGCTGGAGATGAGGCTGGCTGATGATAGAGAGAGGTCTTGGTGATTTCGAACTGAGACCATCTCACCCACATGCCCGTTCTGTTCATGGCCTGGACCTTCATATTAGTCAGACACTGCTGCAAGCTGCAAGAGAGAGAGAAAAGTGAAGAAAGAAAGAGACATTCTTGTAAAAGAGAAAGTCTAAAAACACCGTGAGACTGAAAGAAAATATACCCAGTGACTGTGTGGAACACACTCACACCAACAGTGAGAAACGTGATGGCAAGGGGGCATAATTTATTGCATATGACTCCTGACGGCCAGCGGCTCCATCAGAATAAAAAATCCATAGGCTCACATACAGAGCAACCTGTGAGCCTTTCCTACTGAGACTGTGTGTGTGTGTGTGGGTGTGTGTGTGTGTAAATATATGGACACCACAAAACCACGCTTTCAGTTCACAGTTCTGCACCAAACAGCCACTAGATAGCTCTGTGTGACCGACTTTACTAACAAATTCTCCTTTATGGATTGCATCATGCCTTTACTGAACAGCTCATCACACACACACACACACGCACACACACACACACACACACACACATACCCCCAACACTCTTACATACCATGCAGTCCGGCTCATGTCCACCCTCTACACTCACACACCCTTCCTCAACCCTCCTTCATGAACTTAAGACACCTTCTCCTTACACACTCATGCCATCATGCTGTCCAGCTCACACACACACACACACACACACGTCCTCTAAATCCTCCCGAGCCAACACACTTACTTATGCTACCTTGCTAGCTTCTGCATGCGCACACACACACACACACACAACACACACACACACACACACACACACACACACACACACACACACACACACACACACCTTTCTTTCCCATTCCACACACACACTCTCTCATTCACACCTACATCTCTGGGGAAGCATAACACACCAAACAATGCTAATTAAACAGATTCTACCCACACTTGTGATATTAAAGAGGCTCCTATTACTCAGCCGCCATGGGAGAGGCCGCTAATAAGCAAGCATGATCGCTCACTAAAATGCATATGCTAATGCCTCAGATGACTTTCATGCACCGTAGACCCTAATGGGAATGGTCAACACACACACACATAAACTCATAGACACACACACACACACACACACAAAACACTGTCACCTTAGAGCACGTCCTTTAGATAAGGCCTGACCGATTGTAAGCGATGATAAGAAGGTGATGATGAAGCGTCAGTACAGTTAACTTTCAGTCTCCTGTGAAATTCATGCTAGTAGATATTCTCTGAGGGGAAAAAATCGCCAGAGACCACTTAGCATAGGACTAACGCACTCCTTGGCCGTTTGATTTGGAACGTTGTTCTTGTAGCTCAATCATGTCGGCGGACGGTTAGAAATTACAGCCCATCTGTCACCATGTTCTGTTTGCGTTAGCCGTTAGCTAGTCCTTCATTAATAGCCAGTTGCTACCAACACAGCAGCTCCTGGCAAGATGTTTATGTGCAGTAATGTGTAGAGACTAACTAAAACCTCCAACTTCAATAAAAAAAAAATTTAAAATAAAGATTCTTTACAAAGAAAAAACGAAAGTTTAACTTAAGCATTAATTCTTTTTTGGTATGAGTAAAGTCAGCTTTTAGCAGAAATACTTGACTCAAAGTCATAAAATTAAGTGTTTAAGTTCTAATTCTAATTCTAATTGTCTAATTTTCAAACTAGCATTTTGAAAATTCCAAAAAATCATGAGGACCAGGTTGGGACACAAATCACCATAACACTGACATTAGTCAATGTGTAACAAATGTATTTGACTAAACCACAAAAATGTTGACAACATTACTGAATTGAACAGGTATTTTGGTCAGAAGACTAGATCTAAAACTATACTCTAAATTGCTTGCCAAAATTAACTTTGTTTGTCATAGAGTAACTGGAATTTTTAGGGATTTTGTGTCGTCAATTACATAAAAGTCTGCAGGTGGTGATTTCACCCCTTTAGCATCAGTTTCCCAAAAAAGTGGTAATAACAGCTGTTATCAATAGAAACGCAGTGGAGTCATTAGCAGTAAAGTAGAACGTGAAAGTTGCTAATACTGATAATACTCAGTCCAAGATCAAAGTACTTAAAATAATACTTAAGTAAAGCAACTAAGTACAAATTCTGAAGCACTTTTCACCACTTCGTATGCTTACAAAGTCAATCTGGGCAGCAGTGGTCCTGTGGTCAAAAACCACTTGGTGATGAATCCTACAGTTGCTAGCACAATGGGCTACACCACTAGCAGCTTCGCATATGCAATCTGTAAATGTACGCGTTGAAGTTCACCTTCACGCTTGCCGTTTCCCGACGCGTCAATTAGTGTAATTACAGAGTAGGTGTTTCTAGCGAAGTGGCCTTTGAGTGCGCATGAATCATGCTAGTTATCGCCTCGGACATTGTTAGCCACTTTAGCTTCTTTCCCCACCAGAGTGAATTATTATGGCGCGACATATCTAATGGACTAACAAGTACTACCGGGAATACAATTAAAGCTTTCAGCGGGGAGTCGCGGGTCTCAAATTTGTGCTGCTTTTCGCTAGGCCGGTCACAAAAGAGAGCAGGAAGTAACCTCTGCTGTCATCCTCATTAGCGCTGAACAGGAAGTCATTTTCCCAGCTGGTCGAACCAGGGAGCTTTCACTTCCCGTCAATGCTGATGTTAATGCAGGGATCCCAACCTGCAAAAACTAATTTCCTCAGGTCCACCCCCCCAGGAACTTCCAGGAGACTTGGGATCCCTGTTAATGCTACACACGTGCTGGCGTTGTACAATATTTATGTTCCTTAACATGGCATAAACTCTTAATGGAACGCTTTTTATTGTATCGCTTTATATTTTCTCACCAGCTCTGGCCGGTTCAAACCAGATTAAAGATTGTTTAAACTAGCTAGTCTGTCAAGGAAGCAAAGCTACTTTACAGTTACTGTACACCAATCTGACCAGTTTATACCAAAAGGTAACCCCCAAAAACCAGATAAGAACTTTAATATATGGTTTGATACTCATACTTAGCACTAAATTCTACAAATCTACATCATAACTATCTTTTTTGATGTGCAATGACAAACTTTCTTTCTACAGGAGTCTAGTTGAGCTGCCTTCTTCAGGTTGTGTCACATTCTCGACACAGCAGTGACACTGACATGCTAGTGACACGGCAGTGTGTGTTCTGTTGCTGAAAAATGTTGCTGGAGTTTTTTTTTTTTTTTTTTAAATATGGAGAACAAATGTAATTCTCACTGCATGAAATATTGTATGTGACAAATAAAGGCTCATCTCATCTCATCTCATCTCATCTCTCCTTACCAAGGTCATCAGCTAATGCTAATTTCCACCAGCTAATGCTAACTTCTGAGTGATGACCACAATGTGTCATTTCTGAGTTTGTATAAGTGTATAAGTTTTCCGTATCCGGTCTTGCTGGCGTTTTATCAGGCATCAGTATTGGTGCAAGACCATCTATATACCATAACCACAATCATAAAGAAAGTTTCTTTGGTCAGAAATGCCACTATTACTAAGATTAGCAGGAAGCTAACAATAACTGTGCATGGTAACAGATACTCTTTAGTTTCTAACTGTACACCAGCAAGGGAACGTACAATTTAAGTGTTGCTAATAACGTGTTCAGTAAGTGCACTTTTTTAAACTTAAATACCTGACCCTAAGGACAGAACACAGGGACAAGCTTTGCTAAAGCAAGTCAGCCTAGCTAGCATATGCCCTACAAGCTCGGTTTCTAACCTAAAACTAGGGAAAGCACAATGCTAATTCCAGAAACCTGAGGTTCACAAACTGAGGGCTGACAAAGCAAATGAATGATGTTGAAGAGTGACATGAAAGTTCTGATTTGACCAAATGTTCCAGTTTTAGTTTCTGGAGACTATCTGGGTACTAATGTGCAATTTTTGTTAATCTAACTTATTTACATGACCAAATTTGGCACAGGTACAAGTATATAGGGATTGGTGGGTTTATGGGATGAGAGGGGGTGATGTTGCTGCCTAGCAACGGTCCCACAGGGTCGCTAAGCTCTAGGGACCGACTCTAATGGTGATGGATGAGGAATGGCAGTCACGGAAAAGAGCGTTCGTGTGGGACTTGGCCATGCTGAGCGCATGGGCTGGTGGAAGCACGCATGGATACGAAGATGCACACTCACACATACACAAAACTGCAGCAGCATGGAGTACATGCAGAGAGAATAGGAGCGCAGAGGATGTCAATAATGACCCTAACATTTATTCTGCATCTTTCTCTTCTTTTTTCTGGCTCTCTACCTTCATTCCCTGGTCTTTCAGAAGCCAACTTCATAAGGTCTAAAGTGCAGGAGATGTGCAAAAAAGCGCTCAATAAAGAGGCCATTGGGCCCTCCAGCTACTTGACCACAGTAGACAGATAGAGGCTGACGTTTGTGGCAAAAGGCATGCTAGTGGAGAAGGGCAGGAAGAAGCTAATGCGCTAAACAAAGTGTGTTTGTGTGTGTGTGTTTACTTACATTTTTTAAGTAAGAGTGCAGGCCAAAAGGGCTGTGGGTTTTAGCAGTGTTAATGTGGAAGAAGTTATTTACTCTGAAGTGTGCTGTTCATTCAGACTGTTTCAGGACAGAATATAAACAGGTTGATCGCTGTGATCAAACTCAACATTTCATATCAGACATTTCCATAATTGTCCAGGCCCGAATATGAAAGATAAAACTTAATTATATAGATCAGAAAGGACCACAAATGCAGAGATGAGAATTGGTCATAATTATAGAGATCAAATGACTCAGAATGCAAAGAAAAGACTTGGCTATTATCATAGAGATCAGACTTGATCATGAATGCAGAGATCAGACTCAGCCATAATAGTACATTAGATATGATCATAAACGCAGAGTTCAGACTTGGTCATGACAACAGAAATTAGATTTGATCATGAATGCAGTCAAACTTGGTGTTAATCATCGAGGTTCATGGATGCAGAGATCAGACTTGGTCATAATAGAATATATTAAACTTGTTCATAAACAATGTCAGACTGGAGTGATTATAAATGGAGTGATTAAATCAGTCAGACTTGGACAGAATCATATTTTTCTGAACTATGTATTATATATATATGGTTATAATTACAGAGATTAGACATGATCTACATATGAAAGCAAAGATGAGACTTGGTGTTATAGATATCAGAATTGGCGATAATTCATGTCATAATTCACATGATAATTCAGAATTGGAGATGTCATGTATGCATAGACCAAGCTTGATCATAATGCTAGGGATCAGACATTCATTAAGAACAGCTCATCATTACTGAGAGATCAGACCTGGTAAAAGAGATTAAATTTGTTCATAAACACTGTTGGCTGTGGTCATAATCATAGAAATCAGATGATAATGAATGCATAAAAATTTGGATATTATTACAGAGATCAGACATAGTCTTGTGATGGCAGAGATGAGATTTGGTGATACAGATATCAGACTTGGTCATCTATGCATAGAACAAGGTTGGTCATTAGTGGTTGAGATCAAAGCCTCATAAACAGCCATGATCATGACTGAGGATATCAGACTTGGCCAGTAGAGGTTAGATTTGATCATGAGCACAGTCCGACTTGATCATAATTTTCTGGGATCGGGTGATTATGAATACAGGGATATGATTTTGGTCATAATTATATAGAGAAGAGACTTGGTCATGAGACGGCAGTGATGGGATGTGGTGAAAATTATAGATATCAGACTTATCCATCCTCTCATCCCTTCTTCATTACCTCAACACTTATTTTATCCAATTTTCCTGAAAGACTTCACACTGCATCCTAAATGAATTGGACATGCTGCAAAAATGAAACAATTGCATGCCAAAGATAAGGAAATCTCCTTTTCTTTCTTTCTTTTTTTCTTTTATTAAGGAATTATTTCAGACCCTCTACACTAATTCCGAGTCTGATTAAAAGTCGGCGACTGCTGCGGGACACGACGCCACAATTTCCCGCTACGTTCCACACTAACGAGGAGGAGGAGATGGGGAAATGACCGTTAACAGAAGATGTAGAGGGAGGGGGAGAGAGAGAGAGAGAGAGAGAGTGATGAGAAGAGACAGACAGAAAGAGAGTAGTGGAAAATGGAGAGAGAGAGAGAGAGAGAGATAGGGAGAGAGAGAGAGATAGGGAGAGATGACAGAGGTCGGAAGAGAGGGTAGGGTAGAGAGGGTAGAGGGTAGAGAGTAATGGGAAAAGAGTGAGGCAGAAAGACGGAAGGACATGGAAAGAGTGAAAGGGAGACGGGAAAAGAAGAAATGAAAAGAGAGAAAAAGTGAGAAAGAAAATGGATAGAGAGAACGAGAGAGAGATGTGAAGTGAGAGACAGAGTGAGATGTAAAGAATGAGAGAGAGATGTGTAGATGGAGAGAGAGAGAAAGATGGGGGAGATGTGAAGAGAGAGAGAGACAGAGAGAAATGGTGTGAGAATGAAAGAATGAGAGGGGAGAGAGAGATGGGGAGGTGGAGAGAGATAGAGAGAGAGAGAGGGGGAGAGAGAGATGGGGAAATGGAGAGAGAGAGAGAGAGAG
>JAVGVS010001627.1:0-17534 GCA_032718565.1 Distichodus sexfasciatus
AAGAATCGCGAGTGAACAATGACGACTATGACTGTCAGTTCACAAGTGAAAGTGAAAGTGAGTGATTATTTGTCATTGTGAACACAGCACAACACAGCACACAGTGCACCACAACCAAATGGACAATCGACCATCAACCATCCACAAGCGAGTGGAAAATAGAAAATCACGAGTGTAATCGCGACCAACGGTCTCATACTGCGGTAAAGTTGGTTTAAAGTTTGACATTCGTTTGATACTCGCGATTGTCTCCTTCTTTATGACAAAACGAAGCATACAATTTCAAACAAATCGACAGTATACTGAGCAGAAGATAGAAGACAACACACTACAACACCAATTTTTAGGCAAATCGCACGATTATAATGTTTAATTTCTTTAAATACTCCGGATGTCCCTCGAGATCTCTATGGTGGCGGTCGCTTCAACGCTGCGGTGTTAGGGATCGTCCCAAAAGTACACAACTCTGTTTATAGTCTGTGTATCTCGAAAGCAGTTTAAGTTCACTGGGTCAAGTGGCTTTGGAGAATAATAGATTTGCTTAAATATGTACTGTATACTGTATTTGTTTTTTTTTTTTTCATAAATGAGCCTTGTAGCATGTGTGGAGTGTTCATCTACAGTAAATATCATGAAAGCAGTTTCAGGTCACTGGGGCAAGTGGATTTGGAGAATAATAGATATGTTTAAATAAAACATAAGTCAAATTATAATAAATTAAAGGACTGCAATTATTTAAAAATCAGCCCTGTACCTTAAAATCAGTTTGAGTTTATCAGGGCAAGTGGCCTTAGAACAGAATGGATTTGTTTAAACACAGTTGTGTAATTTTGCGATGATCCCTAACGCTGCGGCGCTGCAGCGACCACGACCATAGAGATCACGAGGGACAGCTGGAGTATTTAAAGAAATTAAACATTATAATCTCCACAGCACTAAAACTAAAATTATTATTTGGATACAATCCTAAAAGCTGAAATATAAAGTATGTGTCTCAAAACTTGCACATTTTTGGAATGTGGGTTTTAATGTGATCTGGTTATTAAAAGCCGTCAATTGAGGCTTTCTATACAATTCCACTTATTTTACTGTAGTTTTCAGTAAAGGTTTAGTGCAGGTTCCGTGGAAAACAGTGGAGATTGGTAAGTCAGTCCTGGGTGTCATGCCTTGCAAGATGCCACCTACCAAAAATAAAAAATCGTGCTATATTTAATTATTAATCCCCAAATCACTACACTATCACAAAATCTTGGCTGGGCTGTGCGTTAAATAAAAATGCCACCGTCTGAAAGAGATGTTGTGATTAGACTTCCCTTCATCCTTTTTTGGTCCCATTTTCTAAATATGAGCACTTAAGAATGCACTAGGTAAACATAAAATATTTAAACTGTTCACTTAATGTCTTGAGTTCCATCAGTTTCCATTACTGACCTGTTTTTTGTTGGGACTGGAATTTAAGTAGCTGCTGAACCACTTATGTTGTCTTATCTCTTCCAAACTCGGCCTCTTGGTTGGGTCAAGCTGCAGACACCAGCGAATCAGATGACGACATTCTGTAGAGAGTTGAAAATAAACAAGGCAGCGATATGTAGCATAAACTGAAGCAACTTCTGCTTTTACAAAGAACTGCGAGGCATCTATAAATAACAGGACTTGCTAGTTATTTATTTTTTCTTACCTGTTGATAATCCACTTTTGGAGTGGAAATTCTCCGAAATGTGTTCCAGACAGGGAATTTTAAGGAAAGGGAAGTGGCCACAAACCATGTGGAACAACAGCACACCAAGGGACCAAACAGTGGCTGGAGCGGCATGATATCGGCCCCTGAGAAAAAACTCGGGAGGACATTATAGCCTTGTACCTGTATAAAAAGAGAGCATAAAGTTCAAGTACACAGAAACCTTTTAAAGTATTTTTAATGAAGTGGACGGTGACTGGACAATTCCGTTCAGTCCTTAAACAGCTCAAGGCTGTCTCTGTCACACACTTTTTAAAAACATTTTACCTGCATAGACATCATAACCAGCGCTCCTGATGATGTCGCCGCAGCCAAAATCGATCACCTTGACTGCGACGGTCTCCTTGTTGACCAGCAAATTGGACATTTTTATGTCCCGGTGGAACACTTCCCTCTTGTGGCACTGAATCATAGCCTTCAGAGTCTGGGACATGACGATTCGCGCTATCTCTTCACTCAGGCAGCCTCTGTGGTTTTGTGCGAAGTCTGCCAACATCACGCTGGTGCCGGGCTTCTCCATGACCAGGATGAACTGAGTGGGGTCGTCAAACCATTCGATGAAACACACAATGTTTGGGCAGGCAGGCGGCCTGCTCATGATCTGCATCAGCGCCACCTCCATTGGCACAGACTTGGACCATTCACCCTGCAGAAAAGAGGTCAAAGCTAAATAAGACGAGCAGGAAGTGACCGTACAGATATAGACTGAACAATTAATCAAAATGAATCGGAACCAATATTCACAACCTCTAATCAACATTACACTGCCCATGACAGTTATTTTGATTGATTGTAAAATTCTGCTAGTCAGGATCTGATTTAAATCCAGATTAAATAGTTAAGCATATTTACAATACAAACCTTGTCAGTGAGGACAAAAACCAAACAAAAAATCATTCAATTATTATTTAACCAAGGTAAAACTTTTAATTAATCCAGATACTGATTCAAGATCACATTTCCCAGCCTTAGTCTAGACGTAAGGATAATCATGGTAGGAAAGAGGAAAGCGTTTTAAGACAATTCCAAGTTGAACTCACCAAGTCATAGTGTCTGTAGTACTGTATTCTCTTTTTGGAGACATATTTGATGGCCACCTACAGACAAAAAACAAACATTGGGTCACAATTAAAAGCACCAAGAAGCAGAGACAGGAGAGGAAGCGAAATAAAATCTGGTTTGTGAGAAAATTACCTGTAGGCCATCACATATTCTGGTTGCACTATACACTGATCCACAGCCTCCAACTCCTAGACGCTCTCCAACCTCATAGTAATCATGAATGTTGTCTATAAAATGTTTTAAAATGGAAAAACAAAATGTTATGGATGAACATCAGTTGCCTTTATCTAATGTATGTCGTTATAGGTTCTATTCTGAACTCAAAACACCCAGACAAACCTGGATTTGGCCCCTCAAACTGCTGGACGCTCACTTTGGTTTCACTGACCTTTGTCCTCTCCTCCTGTTTTGAATCAGCAATCAAAACAGTCTCCTTTGGCAGTCTCTTCGTCCTCTTTTGTGTTTCCAAACCTGACACAAGAAGACAATTTAATACATTCAGTGCTTCATATCCTAAGTAGTACACTTTATTTTGCACTTAGCGGGATGAATTTACTTTGTTCTAACTGCAGCAGAGACTTCTTGGTGTGTCTGAGGACAGCATCGAGTCTCTTTAGTGCTTCCTCTACATCTGTTCCTGTAACAAGGAGACGCTGATCAAGTCTTCCAACATCTACTAAAATGCAATGTGCCTGTTGTTTTATGGTAATTAAAAAATAATTAAGCTGTAGTACTAAATGACTGTGCAGCTGGTTCCATCAGAATCTCACAAAAGATCACTGTTTTGAAAGAAACAATGGGTTCTAGCTCACAGAAACACTGAAAACAGGTTCTAACCTGGAATGTGGCTCTTAAACTGTTGAACGGAGGTCACGCTGGTTTCATTGATCCAATTAGTTTTGTTCTTCGATTCATCTGGTCTCATTTGAGCTGCCAAACCTATAGCCCAGGATGATCGTGTAACATTTCATTTTTACATAATCATTACACTGTAATTTGAACTTAGCAAGCAGTACTTACTTCTTTTTATCTGTAGCAGGTCGTTTTCTGCATGTTTGATAATATCATCTAGTCTCTTCAGATGATCTTCATTGTCACTTGCTGTAAAAAAGCAGATGCTGATCAAGTACTGTATCACCCATCGTCTTTCAAAATAACACTGTAATTTGATTTGTAGATCTGAATGGCTCTTGTTTCCTAATTTTGACTAAACTGTAACTGGTTATTGGATTCTTTGCCATCAAACATTACAGTTAACGTTTTCAATACAGGCTACTAGGAGTATAACGATACATTCAACTATCGAATCAATGATTTCACGTTCATCCAACATGAACATGGATAAAATCATTTTTCAGTTGATTTTTGTGATTTCATGTGAACGAAAGTGCTAGTGTTAAATAGCAATTATTTATTGTCTCATATCGATCAAATCAGTCATATCATAGCATACTCTGTGATACTGAAAGACATTGCACATTGATTTGCTATAATATCGTATCGTGATTGCACTTGTGATTTACACCCCTCCATCCTACACCAGAGGAATACAAACTTTGGTTGTAATGTTTGGTTGAAAAAAATTGATGAAGAAATTTGCAGGTTCAGGTGTGGTCTAAAATCAGTGGTCTTTGGGTCTTAAAGGGAAGGCTTGTGCTTCATAAATACGTTAAGCAATACAGGAACAAATCAGGACCAGGACTCTACATTGGAAAAAATAAGTGTTTTAGCTTAAAAATGTACTTCAATTTCTGCCTTAAAGGTTCAAGTAAAATCTAATTGTATATACTAATTATTTTAATTCCCAATTTGAAACCCCAATTTGCCGTTTCCATTTAAATTCTACATTAATGTTATATCTTTATATTTATGAATAACATGTTGTATATTAATGGAAAGAACCAAAATATATTGCTATTTAAAAAAAAAAAAACATTTACCCTAAAAACAGTGGGAATTGAATGAATTATTGTTTTAAGTTGAAGTAAATGTTAAAATAAGTTCTGATCAAAACATTTTTTAAAGTACGTGTAATAATCTTGTGTATTGAGCTCCACCAATCGGACGAAGCCGGTAACAGGCCATGTTGTTATTTTTCTCCTCGTTACCAGTTTTACGGCGTTGTTCCATCGCAATATCCTGTTGAAACGAAATCATTCAGGCTCAGCTTCTGCAACAAGTAGACTCAAGTTTAAGATGAGTTACTGGAATCTGATCTCAGCCTTGTCTTAATTAAAATGGTACAACGTCTAGGTCACAGTCACTGCAGAAACGCAACGTTGCCATTGGAAACACGCTGCTTAGTCTACGTAAACCGCCGCTGCCGACTTTACGACTCCTGTCGCAAAGTTCAGTGAATTTTCATCCCGCGATGGCGACACACATTAAAACCTTAAAATAATTTCACTACAAACTCTAAGAGGCAGTTTCCCAGAGAGTGGTTAAGTTTATTACACTATCTATACTGTACAAGTAAACAGAGGACACACGGTGCACAATAACCAAATGTGACCTCTGTAAGCAAAATATAAATAGAAATAAAATATACACTTTAAACTAGAGGCAGAATATAAAAAACAAACTTTAAACTAGAAGTAGAAAGAAAGACAGATTGATTTGACTTGATTGATTTATTTCAGATTCATAAATATGATTTTTTTTTTTTTTATCAGTCTTAGAACTAAGAAACTAAACCAATTTTGCTTGTTTTCATTGCTGAATGACGGAGGAATAATAACTTTTTGTGAATAGCTTTTTAATGAAGATTTGGTATAAATGACTTTTTGCGCCACAAGAGGGCAGCTATGTTCGATGTGCACTGAAAACAGATTCATTTGGCCACTACTGTCTACACGGAAAATGTTGTAGTTTGATTTTCAGATGTGTTGTTATTATTATTGTTGGGCAGAGATGATAATTCTGTATTATGTTTCCTAAGTAAGTGTAACATTAATGTGGCAGATATGGGAATAACTTCCAAATTTGAATGAAAACTTGGAGTAAATGAGTTGGTCATTCGCACTTTGCGCCACAAGAGAGCACCAAAGTTACATCTACATGGACTACGTCTTCATTAAGGCACATTAATTACACAAAGAATATTTATTAATTAGGCATCTGGTTTATAATGTATCTCCATAATTAATGTAATAGTAATACAACAGCTATTAATAATAAAATAGATTATAAAACAGTAATCATAATAATATCTTTTTGATTGTTTTCATGTTTATTACTGTGCCTTGAGAGATCCATCCTTATTATTTTCTACAAATGTAACAAAGATCAGTATCAGTTTAAATGTGCAAACTGAAACCACATTCTCACAATCTAGGAGTCTTTCTTCTTTAACAAATTTATGACATTGTTCTTACCAGCAATCAAATGAGCATGACGCGCACAATTTCATGAAGGCAATTAAACATATTTATTAAAAACTAATGCATGTGACAAGGTTTTTTGGGTACTAAGTAAAAACATCTCAAAGACACAGATATTGATATAGATATTGAATGATGCATGTATTTTTATTAACAAGTATTTGAAAGTTGACAAAAATACCAATAAAAGCTCCTTTGTCTCCAGGACATTACACCTCTAATCCCAGTTTACCACTAACTTACAAGCTTTAGCTACTAAAGATAACAAACCATTAATTATTTAAAAGATTAGATATGTCAGTGCTGTCTTACAATACAATATTACAATATTAGCTAAGATAAGCCATCAGTATTGCTACTTAAAACTGTATATTATCACATTTATAATATACATTAATGTTATCTATACACATTAGATTCAAATCAGTTACATATTCTTAGAAAAACAATCGAGCAAGTAGTAGAAAAGGAGTTAAATGCCAGCAGAGAAATATAATAATCAAGTATTTTCACTCTGATAAGCCAATGCAGCACACACAAGGATTAAAAATCTGAGGATGTGTTGAAGTCGGGCTGTGGACATGACACCGCATCTGATTTCAGTCTTATTGTTGGAGTCAGAAAGACAAAGAAATTAGAAGCTATTCAAAAGCATGTGCACGTATAAATGCAGTCTAACCAAACTTTCCACTAACCTTCATACACAATGCAGATGAAGTTGAGTTTCTCCGTCTCAGGCAGGACGACCCACTGTTGCCCTCCTCTAGACTGCATAGCTCCGGTTCTGTCTCCATGTACACAGTCTTCCCCGCCTCCAGTCCTGTTCCCCGGGGCCCAGTGTTCGTAGCTAAAAGGCACTCCGTTCACCCAGTACCAGAAGCCCAGCGTGTAGGTGTGACACAGGCCCAGCCACACATGTTCGGTTGTGGCTTTTTCAGCCTGTTCCGTCACCCAAAGCTGCATCTCCGCAGTGTGAACCGAGACCAGGTCTACATGGTGCTCTCTGCAGTATCTTAAAGCCTCGTGCCAGGTTAGAGTCATATTGATCAAGATCAGCTTATCTGGAGGGAATGGAGATGAGGAATGTATCGTTTACATTTCACCCTGAATTTTTATTCCAATTTTAGTCAGAACTGCATTTGGTACCAGTGAATCCAGACACTAAGGTAAACAAAAAGACTTGGTTGACTAATTAATGAATGAATAGAAGTGTATTATAACTCACTCTGATGACAGACAAAAGGCTGTTTTATATCACATTTTAGGTCATGCCATTTGCCATTAGTCACGGACACTGCAGCACAGTTCTCACTGTTAATGTAATTATGACCATCGTTATTATCAGGTTGATCTGGTGCCCAGTTTCTGAAGGAGGATTTACTCTGATCTGACCACTTCCAAGGGACTCTGAACAGGCCGATCCAGACATCTTCATTCGGAGATGATTGCTTGATCAAGTCGTTCTCAGTCTCATTTCTCACACTAGCCAGGTCTGTGTAATGCAGTCTGCAGTAGGTCTGGGCTTCACTCCAGTTCATTTTATCCGGACCCAATATGTATGTTTGATTTTTACCTGAAAGGCAATAAACAAAACAGCACAAAGTTGGGCAGGAGATAATAATTCAAATCTATCTGTTATAATTCTGTATATTTTTGGAAGTGCTTTGGAAATTGTTAATGTCTGTCGCGAATTTGTAGCTATACATTCTTACCATGATAACATACAAATTTGAATTGTTCACTACACTTATTATCATTCCACTGTGTGTTACCACTCGTATGAACACAGTGCTCCACCCCATGTCCATTGTCTGGTTGATCGCTTTTCCAATTTCGATAGAAGTTTCCATCATCCGTCAGAGACCACTGCCAATCCCAAGGCCAATCATATAAACCAATCCAAGCGTAACCTGCATGTGTGTTCTTCAGCGTATCATTTAGCATTTCCATCTCCTGTTGGTCACTGATGGTGGCCAGATCACTGTAGTTCTCTCTGCAGTAGAGCTGAGATTCATTCCAGGTCAGGGAGAAATTCACAAAGTGATAGTGACGACGAACACAAGCAGTCGGAGCACACACAGCTGGGAAGAGCATGGGAAAGTGAGTTACTGCTGAGCAAGACTTGGGGCAGTTGAAAGACTTTAGTGTCTATGTTGCACAGATGATTTGACAGCATTAACTGAAATGGTTGAAGTATTTAATATTAAGGGTCGACCGATTATGGGCCGGGCTGATTATTGGGGGCCAATATTAGGCATTTTGCAGATTATCAGTATCAGTGTTTTATTCTGACCACCACCAATGTTAAATAATCACAAGGTCTCTAAGTAATCACTCCCGTCTCTTATCTCGTCTATTATCACGTATGTCACACGAGTAGTAGCCAATTAAAGCCAAAGCCTTGTGGTCACTCACCCCACACTCACACACAAGCACAGCGTGAAGCTCCAAGAAGGAGAGAGGAGAGTTTCAGCTGAACTTGATGTTTGTAAAATTCCAAATTTTGAGAGATATTCTTCTCTTTTTTTTTGCATAACGGTTCCAAATATCAGTTATCGGTCCCATTAACTATCAGCCCTAAAAAACCAATATCAGCCGACCTCTACTTGATATGCTTGTATTTTGAATGTTAAGTGACTGTTAATAATATTAAACTAACTTAAAAAATGTCTCATAAGTCCAGGTTTATGGCTGGACATGTACATTGACTCCGGACAAGCTACACATATAGCTTTCATATAAACTGGTTTCTCATACACACACTGACCTGAGAAAAAGATGACTGAAATCCATTCCTGAGCCATTTCTGAGAGATAAAACGGAATTGTTCAGATGTTGTTTAATGCATATGCACAGTCAGAGTTATTTAAAAAAAGGACCTCTGTATCTTTGTCATTTTGAGAAACGTTCAGGTTTTCAAAATTATTTAACTTTTGCATTTAGAATAAAAATTACTACATAATGATTATATTGTTATAAAAGTGTAGCTACAATATCTTGTGAAATAACTATCATAAACAACGTTTTAATAATCTATAATGCCAAAGTCAAAGTAAACTTTATTGCCATCTCAGTTATATACATCTCATATTTATATATATACAGGATGACATGGCTCCAGTTTTACAAGTATAAATAAGCAAGATATAAATAAATATAAACTAAAGGTAGAAACTTAGTGACTTGTTACATGTGATGATCATATTCAACAATAATTATCTGTGTTTTTCACAATTATAACCTTCAAAGAGTGTTACTGATAAAGCTTTTCTCCAGACAGATTTTAAAGTATTTTTTAAGTCTTAAAAGGTTTCAAAGATGTCTGTTTAAGATGTAGTGGGCAATATTATACGTACCTTGTTGCAAGGTAGAGATGCCGAGGTAAATATCTTGGTCCTGAAGTCAGAGATTAAAAATCATACTTGGTTGGTTTGCTGCTCTCCGTTTTTCCACATAATTCCAGTCCCATGTCCCTCTTTTAACTGTCCTTCTCAACCCCTCCCACCTTCGTCACTGTAGGCGTCAGATATACAAAACAGGGGTCTGACACCTGATATTTGGATCAACACATTTCTTCTACCTTCTTTCTTTACTCTGACCTGACACTGCTATGTGTATGATTTTAAAAACAAAAACTAGTAGGTAAAACAGAAAATTAGTGCAGCATCACATATACATATACAGCAACTTTCTGTTCCTAATTTCATCTCACTGACAACAACTTGGGGTTAAGGGCCTTGGCCAGGGACCCAATGATGGTAGTGCTGGAGGTAGGATTTGAACCTACGACCTCATCGTCCTAACCCCTAGACCACCACCCCCACCACCACCACTTTAATATTTTCACTTTCTCAGGAGTAATGTTTCACTGATGTGAAAATCTATGATCTGCAAATGTCTTTTTACTGTTTGCACGTTCAGGTATGAACCTCCTTCAATGTGCTTTGAGTTATTTGTTGAGCTAAACCTAAACACTCTACCTTCACATGCCACCATACTTTAAAAACTAATCTGCGTGTGATTTCTGTGTAAACGGAAAGATGACTGACCACTTTGCATAAGGTTTCATCTGTCAACAGGTAAAGAGGAAGAGAGAGGAAATGTCACAAACAAAAGCCGCCTCTATGTGCATGGGGAAGGGCATCACACAGACTTCGCATGCATTTGCATAGACTAGTGGAAGCTGCAAATACAACATTTGCCAAGGCCCTAGTTAAAAAGTGGATTTTAGTAATTAAATTACTAGCAAAATATCCGCACAAGAAGGACAAGGACCAAAGAGCTGGTGCAGGACTGACACAATCTGGACAAATAATGAAGTCACTATTATTTCAAGCAGTGTCATTTCACTCCTGAGAATGCACTGCACTCAGTAAGCTGTTTACTACTCATAATTTGCTACTGGGACTGCAGCGTTGCCCCCTCACAGCAAGAAGGTCCTGGGTTGGATCCCTGGGTCTGTGTGGAGTTGGCCTGCTCTCCCCGTGTTCGTGTGGGTTTTCGCCGGGGGCTCCGGTGTCCTCCACAGCCCAAAAGCATGCACTGTAGGTTAACTGATGACTGTAAATTGGCTCTGTAAGTTGTGAGCGAGAGTGTGAGTGAGAGTGTGTGTGCCCTGCAGTGTGTTGGCCCCTGCCTTGCACCGATAGGCCCCGGTCCCTCAAAGACCCTGGTAGAATAATGAATGAATGAATGAATGAATTTGCTACTGAGTACTCATGTAAATGACTCTGCCATTGCATCTGATACAAATAATACAGATTTGTCTGGTTCCTGAGCTACAGCTTGAGTTATATTTACTATGAACTATATCTTTGCATTTCCCTTTTGTCCAATTTGACTTCGACTTCTATGTAATGTTTTGAACCGTCCTCGAAGATAAGTTGGCTAACATGAGGTCAGCAAACATAACGCTACACTCTAATGTCATTCAAGCAGGACAGAGTGAGGGACATGCAAGAGTAAAAATTACACATATACAGGTACCGTTTTGTTTGTGCGTTGATCACTTTGCAAATTTAATTCTGAATGCAACAGTGAATGAACTGTGAAAATTGGTTAACATTTGTTATTTCATGAGCAAAGATACAGAATCCCACGTTTTAAACTCACAGTGTAAATAACACACAGGTCAAATCAACCTCCAGCAAAACGTTCTGAACTGCAGATTAAAAACACATGCATATGTTTATCACATATATATTTATATGAGAGCCAGAAGAGGAACAGAAGAGACAACAGCAATAGGTGAAGTGATAGGGCTGGACAATACGACCTCAAATCAATATCAGGATGAAATATTTTACCTTGATTAATGAACACATTTCATTTGGGGGAGGTTTTTGTTTTGCTGTCATTGCCGTTCACTGACAGGATTTACTCTGTGAAATTAATGCTATTAACGTTGTGATATTTTTGTAGTGAAAAAGTGCATAATAATTGAAGGAAACACAGAGAGATGCATTTACAGACATGGACACACACCGTATCAAATGAAATAATCCAAATTAAGGTAAAATGATATTCAAATTATGTTAGGATAAGATTTTTTGATTAATTGCCAAGTCCTGGTAAGTAGGTTCACCTTTACCTCTTCGCCTGTGCTGTAAAATTGTGGGTATTAAAAACAGAACTGATTTTTGGATAAGATTATGACAATTAAAATAAGTACATTTAGCAGACCCTCTTACCCAGAGCGACGTCTGTTTAATCAGGGACAGACTCCTTGGAGCAAGGCATTATTTGTGGAGGTAGTGCTTGAAATTCGAGATTTGAACCCACAACCTCTAGACCACCACCACCACCACCACCCCCCCTAAGTGAGTAAATGGGTTCAACTTGCCACATTTTACTCTTTCTCCTCAATAGGTGGTGCAGATGAAGTTGAGTCTCTCAGTCCCAGGCCGACTGACCCACTGCTGCTTCCCTCCAGACTGCACGGCTCCAGATCTTTTTCCACTGCTACAAACCTCCCCTCCCGTCCCGCTCCCCGGGGCCCAGTTCTGGTAGACCAACAGGTCTCCGTTCACCCAGTACCAGAAGTCCATGTTGTATGAGTAAGATAAACCCAGCCACACATGTGCAGTGGAGGCGTTTTGAGCCACCTCCATCACCCAGCCCTGCGTCTCCTCGGTGTGAACCGAAACCAGGTCCACGTAGTTCTCTGTGCAGTACCTCAGAGCTTCAGTCCAGCTCAGATTCAGCCTGATCAGGATCAGCTGACCTGGAGAACGGCAGGAGAATGGGTTAACGGATTACTTGCCTAATACATTTATGTTATTTGGCAGATGGCAGATCTGAAGCCACGACCTCTTGGTCCTTTAAAATATGTAAACTTAAATTTTAAGTGACATTTTATAACTTTAAAACAGTGTTCATTTTCCACCTTTTTGTATTTAAGCATATTTTTAACCTCTGATTTTCTCCTCACTCAATAATTCGAGCCCCAATTTCTCCACCTTTTTATCATCTTATTGAGCCGTTCAGTCACTCAAGTCTGCTATATAACGACATTTCTCTTGGTCATATGATTGGTACATGGTCATATACATGGTCATTTCCTGATTTCTCAAAATTGCTTCTCTGCACAAAAACCTAACTAGGTCCCAGAGAGGGGAACTGAGTATTTACATTATTCACTTTGCCATGCACTGCTTTAATCTAAGTAGAAGTTTTTAAATGATCCAGAAATGTCTATGAACTTTAGTTCATGTTAAATATTTAAAGGCAGGCATCCTACCGCCAGGCCACCACAAAAGCCCCAAGTAAACACTCACGTATAACAAATAAAAACAGTAATAATTCTAAAAAACAACTCACTCTGATAACAGATAAAATTGAGGTTTATATCACACGCCACATCATTCCACTGGCTGTCCGACACGTCAAGTGCAGCACAGTTCTGAACCCCGTCATGATTGTTAGGTTGGTTCCAGGCCCAGTATCTGAAGGAGGAGTTACTCTGATCCGACCACTGCCAGGAGTCGTTAAAAAGGCCGATCCAAACGCGTTCCGTGACTGATGAATGTGCCAGATTTTTGACCTTGTCTTTCACCTTGTTGTCCCCCACGGTGACAAGGTCCATTTGAAGTTGTCTGCAGAAGCTCTGAGCATCACGCCAGCTCAATAAGGTTTGAGAAAAATAGAGACTGTCACGTCCTGAAAGACATTCAAAATACTTCGTTAGTTGTTTATTTCTAGCCTCACGGTTGCAGCTTTACTGCACTTTAACATCACTTTAACACGGATGTGGGGAATACAAGCAAGATTAATGGGCCTTTGTAGAACAGATAAAAATGTTCAACTTTTATTTTATTTGTATTCATAATTTCTCTTTCTAACTAAAGTGTAGGTCGGC
Source organism: Distichodus sexfasciatus (assembly GCA_032718565.1). Taxonomy (NCBI): domain Eukaryota; kingdom Metazoa; phylum Chordata; class Actinopteri; order Characiformes; family Distichodontidae; genus Distichodus; species Distichodus sexfasciatus. The sequence continues at coordinate 13,538 of JAVGVS010001627.1, forward strand.
GGGCTGGTCGTTCCCAGCATTTACCAGTAGAGACTCGATGGCACACAGATCACAGATCGGAATGTTGTTTTTAACTAGAATTCAAATCACCAAGGAATGTCATTATGATGTAATCCAGGGGTTTTAATGCTGCTGGGACACAAGTCGGGGCTTGATCAACCCTGGCTGGGTCACCTGGGTGAGGGTGTATGATGTTGTGAGACCCGAAACACCCAGTGACCCCACGATACATCACTGATGATGTGTCTCAGCGCACCTATAGGATGTATCTTTCACCAAAACCCCTGATATAATCAATATCGTCCAGGTCTGCACTGCGATGCACTAGGAGTGTAACAATACATCTACGTGGATGCATCGATTCAATGATCAATAAGCATCGATACAAAATGAAAATATTGGTCAGACATCATGTATATTTTAACACCACTTTATACTGGACAGGAGGTCAGTTAAAGCCATTTAAATCTCTTTTTGAGTTCAGGCATGAAAAATGATATTTAAAATGCTTTTTGTGATTTGATAAGAATGGAACTGAATCTGTCGTCTCATATCGATTGCTGGCTCCTGAAATGAATGGACTCGGAATGATATCGCAGCAGAATGAGGGATGATATTGATATCATATCGTAATGAAACTTGTGATTTAACAGCCCTAGATTTACCTTCACACACCACAGTGGATATTTATTCAAACAGAGCTGGACTTTCTTACCGTCAGAACACACAAAAGTGTAAAGGTCATCACACTTGGCATCGAGCCAGGTTCCGTCGTCTTTAAACATCGCCCCGCAGAACTCCACGCCTGAAAGATTGTTGGGTTCTCCCAGGCTCCAATTTTCATACGCGTCGCTGCTCAGGAAGAAAGGCACTTGTGGCAGCGACCACTGCCATCTCCCCTTCTCCCCTTTCTGTAGGCCGATGAAAGCATAGCTGGACGTTCCCTGCCAGAGAGCGTTCACGTTCTTCAGGGTTGTCATCTCCTGGGTGTCAGTGATGGTGGCCAGATCGGTGTAGTTCTGTCTGCAGTAGCTCTGAGCTTCACTAAACATCTTCTTCTCATTCACAAAGTAATAAAGACGAGGAACATATGTGGCAAGACCACACACGGCTGCCAAAAACAAGAGGGTTATTATTGGCCATGTTTGAACATGTATGCGCATAGAAATCATGTCCAATACGTTAGTCGACTCAATTTTGCATATTTTTGCATAGAGAGAGAGAGAGAGACTAACCTGAGAAAAGTACAGTGATTAAAATCCACATCTGACACATCTCTGAGAGAGAAAAATAATACATTTTAATTAAAGAAACACTCCTTTTACTGGGTAGCAATTTTAAAACGTACCTGCGTTTACAGATAATAAAATTTTACATGAACAAGCGAAAGGTAAAAGTCATAACCTCTTCTGTCTAAATAACGCTGGTGCCATTTAAGCGACAATAAAACATCTCTTACAACAACTTTTACATTTTATAGCCTCTATAATAAAGATCTGGTGAGAAAAATCATACCTGGTGGTCTGTTTTCTCGACAAGTGGACTGCTCCCTCGATAGCTGGTGTGTGTTCTTACCCACAAATCACAGGAAGGTCATTTTAATGCAGACGTGTTTTGCATGTAACATACACAGGTAAGTGGGTGTCTCCTATGTCTCCTATAAGGTGTCATAATACAGCAAATCCCGGGCTAAGAGCACTGCAGGATGGGAAATTTTACTTTGCTTTTACTTTTTAATTTGCAGCTGTCACCAAACTGCACTGAAACCTCACATCGTAAAGATCGTAGATTTTACGATGTGATCGTTAAGCAGAATAACATCTGAATATATTCAATATCCAATTTATAAACTGATTTATCAACTCCTTCTGCCCGCGGTCAGCTTACAAAAATTCAGTTTCAAGTTTAAGTTTTTAAAAAAGGACGAACAGGAGGCATGAGAGAATTTGCATGGCTTTTTGGTAAATCAACGCATACACAAGGGCATATGGAAATATACGTCCATGGAAGTCAAAAGTACTGTCATATCCCACCCTGCTTTTCCAATCATTGATTTGATTTCACCAAATAGTTCTTGTCTGTGCGCTGCTCATCGGGGCAGACGTTTGAAACATAAACCCGGACAGAACAACAACATTTCACAACAAAATCTTTATTCACACACAGGCTACAAGTGATCAATATTCAGAAAGGCTTTGAACCGGCTTTGCATGGATTTACATAGAAACCTGAGAAAGGTTTTAAAGTCTTAAAGCTTGGCACAAAGGAAGAGAGCCCAAAAAATCTCAGGAAATAATTCCTGTGTTTGTAAGAAGCACTAGTTGATCACACTGGCAAAGAGGGAGCGTCACAGGATCAGTAGTCATTATTAATATCTGCTAAAACCTTAAAAGTTTAAACACGGAATTAATTTTCATTTAAATGTATGTCTCTACACCATGCACAGCTGTAAAAACAAGAGTGTTAATACTGACATTCTTTCCTGGCCACAAGGAAATAACAATATTTGAACATGTTTGTGCATAAGATCCTGGTCCGGCGTCTCATTTTTGCATATTTTTGCATGCCCACGCTCATGCTTACGTCACACAACAACAGAGGACGAGAGAGAAAGAGAGAAAGAGACCATCTGAGAGATGAAATGAGATTGAAAACACTTCAAATTACAGGTAAAATGCTGCAGCCTCTTCCTCTAATAAAGAGGAGAAAAGGGAAGAGGAAATAACTGTCCGACAGCTTTTTAAATCCTAATTTCAAAAAGAAGTTTTCAGGAGTTTCCTCTTATAGACTTGGGCTGAATCCCATTTTACCCCTTGGCCCTTGGCCCTTGTCATGGAGTGGGACGGTGCAGGGGTTGAAATCTACCCCTACGAAATGGGGCACCCCTTCAAGAACGTGACACGTCATCATTAGTCTGCGGTGAATTTTATGTAGGCAGACGCCACGTGTTTTTGCCAGATGTTCAACATGTCTATTTACAATCATAATAATTATGATATTATTAAGTGGCATTCACGAAGAATACAGACAATACACTGGCTGTTTAAATTTCAAATCCTTTATTAACGGAAAAATATATGTCTCTTTCGGTTCCGCAGCCATGTTGCGGTTTGTTTTTTGCAGGGTAAAATCTCAGTTTGAAGAGGTAGTTAGTCCCACCCCCTACCCCCTTGGTGTCCAAACCACCGTCCTGTGCCACGAAGCAAAAGGATAATAAAGGAACAAAGTGAAGGACACTAGCAAAAATGCGGTAAAGGACACTAGTACAAATGCACTATGAACAAAGACATGGTACATACCTATGGAAATTTGGTTCTGAGCTCAAATGATCCACAACTTCTTCTCCAAATAGAATAAACCAGATTTAATTCATTCAAAAAGCCATTAAGATCAAGCAAAGACACAAACAGGTTTCCCCCCCCGGGCTTTATGACCTCAACTCCATGCAAACGCAGACAAACGCCTCATATGTGTTTATGAAAATGCAATTTCAGCTGACGTTCTGATATTTATGTTTTAACTGCCAAGAAATTAGACGTCTGATGAGCGGGACTTTGACTTTGACCTTCCACACCTGTCATGATGTTCATTTCCATTTGTCCTTGTGTACATGCTGATGCATGGAAACTTAGGCAAAGCATCTCAGGCCTTGACTTCGGTTTTAGTCAATACTATTAGAGAAAAATCTAAACAAATCATAACACATTGGGTTAAAACGTGCATTTTGAAGCTGCTAAACCCCCTAGAAGCTATAGATATTTAGCGCTCCTTCTGCTCAGTATTTGGCCTAAAAATTAGGCAGTGATGACTCCAACATTCTAGCACTGCACAGCTTGACAATTTAGTTACGCTTGGGGTTAGGTTTGTTGCAAATGATACAATACAAATGTTGATGACACCACTTGTCTGCACAGCATGCAAAACAGGAAGATTTGCACGCTCCAGTGACATCAAGCAATTAATCTGTGTAGATTGTCATCATATTGCCTTCTAGCAG
>JAVGVS010001628.1:0-17521 GCA_032718565.1 Distichodus sexfasciatus
ACTTCAACTTTTTATATATATATAAGTTTATATAAGAAAAAAATCTTATTTATTTATTTATTTATGCTCAAAGTTCAGTTAGTTTTGTCAGCCACATCTGTATTTTTTAATAATATTTCCACTGTTAAGCTTAAGCTTCTGATTCATTTCTAGTGACATTAGTGTTTTCATGCAACTCCCACTAAAAGTTTCATTTTGCCTCTGTTTATTGTGTTATTAATTTAAGTTTTCTTTTCGTGAACAGGCAGAATCCTAATATTTTCATTATTTATTTATTATTTTAGAGCGCCGCTTGTTTCAACTTTCACTCTGGAATTTCCTAAACGCCAGATCCGTTGCATCACTGCTACAGGCTGCTTAACGACGTCGCTGAGCTGCTCTAATTTAGTCCAGGGCAAATTTTACAGCAGGATTTTTCGCCTCATTACCGAGGTTTCTCTTTTTCTTTTTAAATTTGTTTTTCTTTTTTTTCTACTTTTTATGAGTTATCAGATGCAGTGTGTAAGTATGTGTGTGTCTCTGTGTGTGTATGAGCATGTGTGGGTATGTGTGTGAAGTGTGATGGCGTCTCGGGTTTGAGAGTGTAATCTCGCTGCTCTGCCGAAAGCCTCGGGGGAAAGACGGGAGAGTTGCGAAGCGGTCGCTATGGTGTGTTTTGACAGCATTTCCGCGGCGATGGAAAAGGCCAGGCCACTTGATCACTAGCATCTCCATGGTGACGTCTAGCTGTGCTCTCATCGTCCCGGGAGAGAGAAACGGCTGGAGGATAAATATAGTTGGTCTCACACACACTCACACACACTCACACGCACACACACACGCACACACACACATACATATGCACACACACATACACCAATGCAGACACACACTTACATACACGTTGAACGCTCACATACTGTATACACACATTCATACACACACACACGTGTATTAACACACACATGCAAACGTAGACCCACACAATGCATGGACACACACACACATGTGCATGCTCACACATACACACATACACAAACTTAAGTTCATATAAGAAAAAAATCTTATTTATTAATTTATTAATTAATTAATTTCTTTATTTATTATTTGATTACAATCATTTCATACAGATCGATAACAAAGGTATATATATTAGACATTTTTTCAGCATATTTTGGACACTTGGTAACCCTAGCTGGTTGGTAAACATGACACACACACACACACACACACACACACAGTCAGGCTGCATTATTCATGGCTTGGGCATTAGCATTAGCTCTGGATGGGTGTTATTAGCGGCGATGATTAGCATTCATTATCCGAGGATGTGACGAAGCGAGGCTTTAATGAGCCGCTGGGTTTGTTTCGGGGTTTGGGTTGAGACGATGAAGACGAGGCTCACCGTTAGATTGTAGTTTTCAGTGTTAGGACGCATTTGGGTTTTCACGTGACTTACGCTAAACGTTTTGTAGCTGTTTATTATTACTCACCACGTTACTGTTTTTAACGTAAAAAGCCTTTTTCGCTTTTCTTCACTGTCAGCTAGAATTGTCATGCGACATCCTTCTTGAAGATGAAGATGAGTAAACTCACCATCAGCTGCTTCATGGCTGCATGGTCCTCGCCCTCCCGCACTGCATTGTGGTCCTTGTGCACGATCTCCACCCGGATGTCGTTTTTAGCCGACACTACGCCTTTAAGGTCTGTGGGAGACACAAGAATGGAATCAGCTCCTGTTCCGACCCCTAATGCCACCCGCCGTCGCGGAAATCATGCTCGGCTTCCAGTTGCCCTTAGCTACCGGCTCTTAGCTATGGAAACCCGCTTACGCCACGTACCGGAAAAATTAGAACAATTATGTGAAGAAACATCCTCATTATTACAAGCAATCATAAGTATCTTCTTAAGTATAATAATAAGAATGTTTGTTGTTATTTCAACTTAATTTCTCATAATAACGATAAATGTTCTCATTACTTCGATTACGTTTCTCAAAATAACTACCAGTTTTTGTTGTTTTTTCAAGTTTATTTGATAATATGCTATTGCTATTATAGCTTAGAATCTAATTAGAATGTCAAAATAGAGATTTTTTCAAAACTGCGACTTAGATTTTCATGACAATAAATTTGCTCATTTTTCTGATCTCCAATTATATAATAATTAGAAGTTTTCTCATTGTTCTGACTTCTCATAATAACTAGAAAGATTCTCATTTCTTATAAGTGAATTATTAGCATTTAGAAAGTTCATCATTATTATGTCTCATTAGAATTCCATAACAAGTGGAAAGCTTCTCATTATTACAACTTAAATGCTGTGCTATTATCAAACTTAAATTCTGATAATAACTAGAAATATTTTTTATTATGATTTAGTTTCTTAAAATAACTAGAACATTTCTCATTATTATGACTGAAAAACTCGTGTATTTCATAATAACTAGAAACCTTCTAATAACTAAAAAATCTTCTCATTTTATGATTTAGTTTCTCATAATAACTAGAAATTTTCTCATTTATATTTTACTTTTCTCATTTTTATGACTTATTTCTCTTAATAACTAAAAAAAAATCTCTCATTTTAATGATTAAATTTTCCATTCTTACAAAATTAGAATGTTTCGTGTCAGTATGATTTAGAATCCCCAAAAAACTTTCTTGTGGGTAGGACTTAGAATCTCCTAGAATCTTACAATTTAATTAAGTGAGAGTTAGTATCAGACTTTAAAGGTCCTCACTAATCCATGTATCATTTGATCATTCATTTCTCTTTAACCAAAAACAAAACCCAAAACATGTGAGTCTTAAACACAAGAAAAGCTCTTGCTTTTAGGAGAAACTAAGCTGTAATAATGAGAATCATTCTCACTATTATAAACTGGTTTAAACCAGGTAGAGTCAATTCAAACTGACGTGGGTCAGTTTAAACCAGTTTGGACAAGTCTGGACCAGATGTAGCCAGACAGAAAAAGTTTGAGCCAATAAGACTGGTTCAAACTGGTGTAAACCAGTCTAAATTAGTTTAAACTGGTTCAACATAGAGGAAGCCTGTTTAAACCAGCGTGAACCAGTAAAAAAATTAGTTTGAAATGGATTTTTAACAGTTTAAAATAGTTTTGACCAGCTTGAACCAGATTTAGCCAGACAGAACTGGTTTGGGTCAATTACACTGGCCAGTTTGAACTGGTTTAAACCAATATAAACCAGTCTGACCTGGTTTGAACTACTGTGAAGCAGTTTGAACTGGTTTAAATCAGTGTAAACCAGTTTAAATTGGCTTGAGACAGCCAGATTAAACCAGTACAAGCCTGTTTTGGCAGTTTGTAAACTGAAATTGAACTACTTTGAACAGGCTTGATCCAGTTTTCTTGCTATTATGAACCTTTGGCTTTTCCTCTACGTGGCAAAAACAGGTTTCCATTTTTAGCTACTACTATTTTTCACCACCGAAAATAATTTTAAAACGACGACGAAACATGCAAGTCGAGCTAACGACAAACAAACACACACAAGTCCAGACGCATGTCACTTTGCACTCGTTCACTCTGTGATTTTATTTTCATTGTTTTTTTTTTCGGGTAACGGGGTTTTTTTCTTACTTTCGGCCTTATTTTTGCTTGCGAGTTCTCGCTGCTGTGCGCAGATGGAGGCGGGGAGGGAGGGCATGACCAGGTGCGCGTCTTCTGCCGGCATACAACAACAACATGCTCAACACTAAAAGCACAACGCCTACCCCACTTCCACCCTCCACCCCCAACCCAAAATAAAAATAAATCCAACACCAAAATCACCACGGCAACCTCCTGCCAAGGCGTGCAACGAAATGAAATTAAAACGAAAAATAAAAGACGCCGCGTTGGCCCGCCTGACGCTAACCTGCGGCTGGGCACCGATCAGAGCTTTTCTCTTTGGAGGGGGAGGAAGGCAGGATGGTCGGAGGTGGGAGGAAACGAACGAAAAAGAAAGGAGAGTCTGAATACAGGAAGGGAAGGAAGAAAGAGACAGAGAGAGAGGGCAATAAACAAGTGTCAGAAAGGCTTGAAGTGAGTGGACAGTGCGTCTTCGTCCCAACAGGGGTATCATCAATTTTTGCGGAAAGACTTTATCGAGATTTGGAGCGTAGGTTGTGGTCTGAGAGGCTGAAATCCAAACAATAATTTCTCTGAGAATGAAATTTATAATAGATTTGTTCATTAAAAGAAAAAACAAATTGCAAAAAACAACCCCACCCCACCCCCCAAAAAAATTTGTCGCAATACTCAATATACTACAAAACTCACCAAAAATATTTTTATGATTTCCCATTTTTGCACTCAAATAAAATGCTTATGCTCAAGTTCAAAAAATGTATACTGTAATTTGTTCTTCTTAACATTTTTGAGCATGTTGGTTCACCTTACAATCATAATGTGTTTGTTAGTTTTTCAAAATGAAAATTGGAATCCAAAAAGTATTTTTTATATTCATTAAAAAAAAAAACGACAACAAAGTAAAATAAGATTTTTTTTGGTTTTGTTTTTCCATTTTTGTGCCCAAATGAATGGAAATTCATCTGTAATATTTGCACTTTGTTTTTAACCGTTTTTTGCCTCACTTCTGGATCACGCCACTTGGGTTTCGATACCAAACCACAACAGAGTTTGAGTGCATACTTTTCACGATTTCACATTGTACATTTAGATTGATAGCTTTTAGCAGACGTTGGGGTTAAAGGTCTTGCGGTTGGTAGGAGGTAGGATTTGAACCCACAAACTCCTGGTCCAGACGAATCGAGTACCTAACCAATAGACCACCATTACTTTACTTTTTATTTGAGTGCAGCATGAGGAATTAAACTGAAGCCCAATCTCCCTTGTCGTGTTCGGTGACTCACAAGCGAGCACTCGGTGTAACTTTGTGGCACCAATTAACAATTAAATTCAATTAAATAAAAGGTGATAAAATATTACAGAATTTATACCACAATGTCCATCAGAATGACGGACGACATCAATTCTCATACAGCCTCAGGTGTGGATTATATATGCTCCAATTAAACTTTTATTTCTGTAAGGTTTTACCCCGGTATGAAAATCAGGGAGCGTTGGGAACGAGGACCATGTTGTTGTGGAATGACATGAGCCCTCACACTGTCTTTCCGAGCAAAAATATTTGTTTCTTTATTTTTTGTTTCTAAGGAACACAGACCAGATTTGGGTGGTGACTCGTCTAGAGAGACATACTTCTCTGCGATCGCGTGCAGCAGAAAGCACCGATGGTCCCAATAAGGACGATGAAGGCCACAAAGGCTCCCACGGCCACGCCGATGATGACGGCCACCGGCAGGGACTCTGCGGACGACAAAATATAGCCTCCTACAATCACACGGCATAGAGAGCGTAGAAAAGCTCTCTATCAATCAGAATCAATCAGAAATAGTTTGAACTGGTTCAAAGTGGTTAAAACTGGTTTGAGCCACTTCAAACTGGCATTGGCAGATTTCAACTAGTCTGGAAGAGCTTAAACTAGCTTTGGCCAGGTTGAACTAGACAGAACAGGTTTGGGCCAATAAGACTGGGCAGACTGAACAGGTTTGTGCCAGTGGAAACCAGTTTGAAGTGGTTCAAACTGGGTGGAGTCAATTCAAACTGATTTGGGTCCATTTAAACCAGTTTGGACAAGTCTGAACCAGATGTAGTCAATAAGTTTGAGTCAATAAGACTGGCCAGTTGAATTGAATTGGTGTAAACCAGTTCAACCAAGAGGAGGCTCGTTTAAACCAGCGTGGACTGGTTTGGGTCAGTTAAACTGGCCAGACCGAACTGGTTCAAACCACTAAGAACCAGTCTGATCTGGTTTGAAATCAAATGAAGCAGTTAGAACTGGATTAAACCACTAAGAACCAGTCTGAACTGGTTTGAACTAATGTGAAGCAGTTTGGACTGGCGTATAAAAAGAGTGTATACCAGTTTAAACTAGCTTGAGGCAGTCAGATTAAACCAGGACATGCATGATTTGACAGTATGACAATTGAAATGTAACAGTTAGCCGGTCTAAACAGGCTTGATCCAAATTGAACTAGTTTACATTTGATTACGGGTTGTTTAAAACACTTTTGGCCAGTCTGCACTAGTGTGATTGATGTTAAAGCTGTAATTGTGAGCACTTTCGGCAATAACAATGCTGTTCAATGCACAAAAATAAAAACGTGATTTGTTATTGCAGTTCTAAAAAACGCAAATGCTCATGGATATGTTCTCACAATAAATACAGAAACAGTTTTCCCCCCCAAATGAGCTACGAGTGCCATTAACAACCTGAAACGCCTCCTCCACCTTTAACAGGGATTTCATGGCCTTGTTAATCTACGTCACTCTCCAACAAAAACAACAATATTTTTTCATTTGGGGGCCGCTGAGCCGAAACTGAGGTGCAGAGTGGGAAGGAAACGGATCACAGGCAGATGGGAGTTTAGACAATGCAGTTTCTAACTAAGCGCTAAACGATGCGAGGCAGCTACAGCTGTTAGTCAGCTGTGAGTTTCTCAGACTTCTATGATAAATTTAAACTAATTTATTGTGCTTAATGAGAATAAATTAGCTTAGGTTTTTTCAATGAAGAAGTTTTTGGTTAATAAACTTGATATCTTCACTTCCAGTACTTCCAAAGTCCTCGTGCATGGAAACGCACAAATATTACACACAGAACTTTAGCTTAACAAGACTGAGATTAGTGGTTAGTATTATGCTACTTTTTTGGTGTTGTGGTGAGTGCAAGTGAAGAAGGTTAAAACCTGGCGGACCTTGAATCCCACCTTGTTCCTTGAGGCGGATGATTTCGGTGTCGGAGCCAAAGCTGTTCCAGGCGGTGCAGTTGTAGATGGTTTGGAAGTCAGCAGGGACGATGTTGCTCATGGTCAGGGTCGACAACACGCCGTCCTCTGTGCTCACCGTCTCCACCGTGTAACGACCGGACGTGCCGGATTCCAGAACCGTCTCCTTCCAGGACCAGGCCTAGAATGGACAAGAGAAATGAGCTTTGTAGCTTTGCCAATAACTTTGGGCAGTGAGTAGAGCTAGCAACAGCTAGCAAGTTGGCCTCATGATCGGAGAGCGTCGGCTCAAGCTCCAGACTGGTAAAGGCACAGAGAGCACCACAACAAAATGTGAACTCTGCATTTGACCCAACCAAGTTCAGAAGGAGCAGTGGGCAGCTTTTTTGGCAGCACCCATGGACCAGGGCTTGAGTATCATGAGTATCCTCATGGTACCTTTTATAGGTCCAGGACTTGAAACCATGGAGCCAACTCCTTAACTTTTCACAAGAAACTGTGGTTAGAAGTATGGAAGTCCATTTCTGCCACCTGGATGAGAAATACATTTATCTCAGACTTAGTGAGTTGGAATTCTGACTTTTTGTCTTGAATTTCTGACTATCTCGGAATTCTGACGTTTTTATGTCAGAATTCTGAATTAAGTTGGAATTCTGAGTTTTTATCTTAAAATTTCTGACATTTTATCTCAGAATACTGACTTTGCTGTTTCAGAATTCTGACTTTTAACCTTGGAATTCTGACTTATTATGTTGGAATTTGGACTTTTTATCTCAGAATACTGACTTTGCTGTCTCAGAAATCTAACTTTTCTATCTCAGAATTCTGACTTTTTTTACCACCAAAGTTATGGGTCCTTTTTTGTTTGGCTTGCAACATAAATGTCTTATTACATGTTAGTTAATGCTTTATTGAACGATAATAAGCACGTAACAAGGAAAATGACTAGAGAAAAAGGGCAAACATTAAAAAAATACTTAGCAGTTTTGGACACACCAAGAAGAACACACGCACACACACACACACAAAGAGGGTGAATAATGAATTAAAATGGGCCCAGCGTAGAGGGTGTTTATCTGGGAGTCATAAATCTTAATCGGATGTTCGCTAACAGAGCATAAGCAAGCATTAGAAGAGAATTTAAGAGCGTTAGGACCGGCTTGCCCTAATACGTGCGCGTACAGTGGAAACAAATGATTTAGGATGCAATTTCATTTATTACAGCCGTCGTAAGTCACAAGCGCGTTGTACGTTATTGGAGCGCGCTAATGAAGTCGCCGCTGCGCAGAGACAATAAGAATCCACCCACTGCTGCTGCTGCTGCTGCTGCTCCCCCCTCAACACTCTCAACACACACACACACCGGCAGGGATGGAGACGGAGGAGTGAAGAAGGGAGGAGGGGGGGGGAGAAAGAAGGAGAAAATGAGAAAGAAAAAAGAGAGAGACTTACAGGGTGAGGATGGAAGTGAAGTGAGTGTGTTAGGGTGTGTGTAAGAGTGAAAGATTGAGAGTAAGAGAGAACTGAAGAGAGGGAAAGTGAGAGAGAGAGAGAGAGAGAGAGAGTGGGGGGGAAGGAACGAGGAGAGGGAGGGAGGAAGGAGTGTGAAAGAAGGAGTGAAAGAAGAGAGCGTGTGGGGGAAGAAAGACAGGGTGATAAAGAGAAAGGAAGAAAGAGAATAACAGTGCATAGATAGATAGATAGATAGATAGATAGATAGATAGATAGATAGATAGATAGATAGATAGATAGATAGATAGATAGATAGATAGAAGGATATAGTGGGGGAACAGAGAGAGAAAGGAAGCGTGTCTGTGGAGTAACTGTGAGGGGGAACCAGAATAACGGTACCCGTTTAAGGGAGAAAAATAGACAGATTCTCAGTGAGTGAATACGGAAAGAGAAGAGAGAGAGATAGAGAGAGAGAGAGGGATGAGTAACTTACGATGCGGTCTGGAGGAGGAGTGCTGCGGATGAAACATTTGATCTGTCCTTTTTCGCCGTGAGGAGCCTGGTGTGTTTGGGTGCTGGAGATGGTTGGAGGGCCTGTAGGTACACAAGGCAGAGTGATTAACACACACACACACACACAGATAAACCCACAGACACATACACACACACACACAAACCCACAGACACACACACACACACAAACCCACAGACACACACACACATACGCAAACCCACAGACACACACACACACACATACGCAAACCCACAGACACACACACACACATTCACTTCAGGAATCCACCCATACTCTCAAGCCCAGCTCTGAGCACTCAAACAACACGGCTAAATCACACCTGAAGATCTCGAATGTGTTTTTCACGACACACACTTTTTTACAAGAGAGACTCTGGAATTGTGCTATTTGAGAGCTGTGCCGTCTGCAGTGGTCTAATCCTGATCCTAAACCTAATCCTAATCTAATCTTAATCCTTAACCCAAATTAGCTGTAAACCTAAAAGTGACCATAATCTAATCTAATCTTACCCCAAATGTTATGTAATATACTCCTGACACTTACATACAATGTAATTGAAGCCTTAACCTAAGTCTAAATGAACCCTAAACCTAAACCTGATTGTAGTGCCAATACCTATCTAATTCTAACCATAATCTAGCTGCAACGATGGCGTCCACAGTTTCTCTCCAAGCAGGAAAATCCTGTTCCGATGGGAAAAAGAAGGTATCGACTTCCGAAATTTTCATTCAACGTTTCAAGGTGAGACTCTATAGCGCATTCTATATTTACCAGTTCATAGCGAGTGACATTTCCTATCGAGTCCTTGCAACGAGGAAAAGAAAGATCATTCAGAGCACGACAAATTTAATTAAAAGTAGTACATAACTTTTACACAAGCCAGGATTTCTCCACATCGCCGGCCATTACCGTCCCTTTAGAAGTTGATGGTTCGGTCAGTGGAAAAAAATGGGGGAAAAAAAGGAGGCGTTTTTCGGGACCTTGGAAGCAAGCACTTTCACAGCTTAATAAAGAGGCTGAGGCAGAGAAACACACACATACTGTACACACAGAGCAAGGACATGGCCGTAAAGCCCTATAGGAAGAGTGTGTGCTGTGAGGATTAACCGTCAAACACACACATAATGAGAAAAAATAAAGACCGCCGGATTCAAATCTTCCATTCGGGCGCCAAGGTTACGGCTCGTCGTCTCGGTGATGAAGAGACCAAGATGCTCTGCTATAGTGGGTTTGATTGGGCAGGTGACCTCTCACCTGGCTCTGGGGAGTGTGTGTGTGGGGGGGGATTGTTTGGTTGTATGTGTGTATATGTGTATGTGTGGGTGTGTGTGGGTGTGTGTGTCTGTGTCTGTGTCTGTGTTTGTGTCTGTGTCTGTGTGTGTGTGGGAAGTTGGTTGTATGTGTGTATATGCATGCATGTGTGTATGAAAGGAGGTGTGTCTGTGTGTGGTGTGTGTGTGTCTGTGTGTGTGTGGGAGGTTGGTTGTATGTGTGTATATGCATGTATGTGTGTATGAAGGGAGGTGTGTGTGTGTCTGTGTGTGTGTGTGTCTGTGTGTGTGTGTGTGTGTGGGAGGTTGGTTGTATGCGTGTATATGCATGCATGTGTGTATGAAGGGAGGTGTGTGTGTGTGTGGTGTGTGTGTGTGTGTGTGTGTGTGTGAGAGGTTGGTTGTATGTGTGTATATGCATGTATGTGTATGAAAGGAGGTGTGTGTGTGTGTCTTTGCAGGTGTGTGTATGTACATGGGTGTGTGTGTGTGTGACTCTAGTCAGAACCTAATAATAACTATATTTTAGATTTTAGTCCTAAACCTAAACCTGACTAAAACTGAATCCTAATCACATTCTAACCACTACTTAATCTAATGTTCAATCTGTTTCATATTCTAATCCTAAACCTAAACCTGATTATATTTCCACTATCTAGTTCTAAGATTATCTCTATCCCATTAACCCTAAGCCTAACCATTAATTAATCCTAACCTAAACCTAACGGTAAATTAATCCCAATCCTTAATCTAAACATCATATAATAAAAAACCCAACTAAAATATAACGTCAAATGAAAGTGACCGTCATCTAATCCTAAATTTAAAAAAGACCATAATCTAATCTTAATCCTAATCCTGACCATAACCTAATCCTAACACTAATCCTGACTTTAACCGTGTATATAGTTGAAAGTTTGCATAATCTGAGAAACTCATAATGAGCTTCTAGTTGAGCGAAGAACAAAGTACACACACACCCACACCCACCCACACACACACACTCACACAGACACGCACACCCACGCACACACACACACACACACACACACACGCACACACCCCACACCTGCCAATCACAGTGGTCAGTTTGTGTTAAATGCTTGGCGATGTGAGGGTAACAAGTGTGTTATTAGAGTAAATTGGTGCATGTAACTGCGGTGTTGGGCCAACGATAACACACAGCTCCTGCTGTTTACACACACACACACACACACTACTGCAGTGTCCCTGCATAATAATGTGTGTGTGTGTGTATGTGTGTGTGTGTGTGTGTAAGTGAGGATGTGTGATGTAAATAAATGTCAATGTTTTGAGATGAGGTGAGAGTGTGCAGACGGAGGAGAGACTCACAATCAGAACTGCAGATCGGTCTGCAAACGAGGATGATAATTAGCCGGCTTTATCACAAACACACACACACACACACACACACACACACACACACACACACACACAGTCTTGTATTACTATCTTTGTGAGGTCTTTCCATAGACTCCCATAATGACTAAAGTACATCATTTTACAGCTACACCTAATCCTAACCCTAACCTTAACCTCAGTAACCAAAAGCACATCTTTTACCTCTTTTAGTTTCTCAAATAAAACAAGCACATTTTCTATAAAGTCATTTCTCCTCATGAGGACCTCTCAAATGTCCCCACAAAGCCCAAAAAACAGATAAAAGTGATTTTAGGGGACAAAAAGGTCCCACAATGCCATAAATACACACACACACACACACACACTGTCCTTCTCTCTCCCTCTCCATCCCCTTCTATCTCTACATCATTGTCTCTCTTTTTTACATCCCTGTTCTGTTCATCTCTCTCTCTCTCTCTCTCTCTCTGCAGGTGGAGAAATTGAGTGCTAATGTTGCTGTGAGTTGAGTGTTTGCAGGATGAACTGATGTAAAGACATAATGTTGTAAACTCCGGCCCTGAAGGCAGACACAGGCTCCGCTCTTAATGCACTCCACTCCTCCTCCTACACACACACACACTCTCTCACTCTCTCTCTCTCTCTCACACACACACACACACTCCGTTGGAGTAAACAACATGAGCAGAGTTTGACAAACATATGGCTCATTTTTTTCCACTTAAATATAAACACGGTCCATCTCCTTAACACACACACACAAACACACACCCAAACACACACACACACACACACACCAAAACATCTGTGATAGTGCACATAAATATGCCTCTTTTCTGCATAAATGGGTTGATGTGTTTTGTATTCACAGATACACAACATGCTTGAGTGAACACAGACACACACAAACACACAAACACACACACAGAAACACACACACAAAGTATTTTCACTGACTCATGTGTAGCTGCTGTTAAATTAAGTCTAACTTCACCCTCAATCTTATAGCTGTTTTGGGTTTTTAAAGAAATACAGCTGAGGTAAACACAGCTGTTCCTAAAAAGGCTGTTTGTGTGTGTGTGTGTGTGTGTGTGTTTGGCTACAACAATTGTCATGACTTACCTAATGAATTCCATTTAATTTGATTTCATTGCAAATCTGCTTTTAAGCCTAAATGTCATCATATTCTAATCTTAATCTAATCTTTACCCTAAACCTAAACGTAAGCTCGGTCTAAAATTTGGTCATCATCTAGTCTCAACCATACATGTAAAATCCTATCCTGAAAATTCTCAACTTCAACCTACCTTTAATTTAATCCTAAAATGTATCCTGAACATAATCTAATTCTAATCCTAAAACTATATATAATCTAGTCTTTACCCTAAACCTTAACATGATCTAATCCTAATCCTAAATTTAAACAAATCTTAAGTGTAAACCAAAATATAACCTACACATAATCTAACCCTAAATGTAATCGAATTCTAACCCGTAATCTACATCTAAAGTCATCCTAACCCCAAATTTAACTCTAACTAAACCCAAACATTATCCTAAACATAATTCTAATCCAAGATTCAATCCTAACCTAATTTTAACCTTTTAATCCTAAACAATCTAATCCTAACTCTGAATCTAAACATAATCTAGACTTCATCTAACCCTAAACATATTCTAATTCTAACCTCTAAAGATACATTCCAATGCTAATCCTAAACATAATCTAATCTCAACTCTAAATGTAATCTAGACATAATCGAATCCCAAACGTAACCTAATTATAACCTTGAAATCCACCTCTAATACAATATTAACCCTTAATTCGACCTCTAATGTAATACCAGCCCCAATCCTAAACATACTATAATCTTAACCATACAGCTAAACATAATCTTAGTCTAATCCTAATTCGTAATGTAATTTAATCCTAACCTTAAATCTAAACATAATCAAATTTTAACTTTAAACCTAAAGGTAATTTTTGAACTCTGAATTTAAACATAATCTAATCTTAACCCTAAACCTACCTCTAATGTAACTGTGAGCCTAAAGATAAACTAATCCAAACCAAAACCCAAATCACACTGCAGTACCACATTTAATCAGACTCACACATCGGAACGTCCTGGATCATCACACACACACACACACACACACACTAAGCTATCTATTCACAATAATCAAAATAAATCACTGACGCCTTTCAAGCAGAAAGCTGAGTGCAACTATGTCTTTACACACACACAGACACACACTCACTCTCACACACACATCTGAGGTAAGGCGCAACAGTGCGCAGTAAAGCGTATCCATTACCGCCGTCGCCGCTAACCGCCTCCCCTGCTAGCTATTTGACTATAATTAAATCACGCGGGGCTCCAGGGAGAGCGGGATTCTCTCGGCTCTGTTGCGTGGCTCGGTGGGAGCTCCGGCTAGCGGCGAGGGACCGCTCTGATTCTGACAAATTATAAACACGAGCGCTTTAATTGTTAGCAAGAAGCGGTGGGGGAAAAAAAAAACGATTGCGAAGTTGGCCTCTGGAGTTTTCACACGTCTTTAACTCGAGCTGTTAATCTGTCCCTTGTTTGTGAGTTTCTGTGATCAGAACTTAAAATGCTACTGAAAATAAAAGCGTCTTTAGTATTGGAACACGACCAGACTTTATGGGCTGCGTTCTTGCTCATGGATTAAGCCTAGTCTTGGAGTAACAATGGAGATTAACCCTTCAAACTCAAAACTGGTCTAGGACTAGTCTTAATCCTTAACTGGGAAATTGGCCCATTGAATGATAAATTAAATCCAAATCTAATTCTAAACCTAAAAATAATATAATCCTAACCGTAAATGTACATATGATCTAATCCTAATCCTAAACATAATATATTCATAACCATAAACCTAAACCTATAATCCAATGCTGAACCTAAACCTAAACAAATTCTAATCCTAAACCTACGTAAAATCTATTCCTGAACCTTAACCTAAGAATAACTGAATCCTCAACCTAGACATAATTTAATCCTAATTATAATCTAATTATAATCTAATCAGCACTTCAACACCCCAACCAAATTTAATCCTAACCATAATCGTAAAATAAACCTAAAACAATATAATCTTAACCTTAAACCTAAACAAAATCTAATTCTAACCCTAAGTATAAATATAATCTAATCTTAAACCTAATCTTACATTTAATTTGACCCTACATGTGCACACCATCTAATTTTATCCTGAACTGAAACATAATCTAATTCTAATTATATAATTCTAGACCTAAATATAAACTAAATTCTAACCCTAAATTTAATTTATAATTCACTCCTTATCCTAAATTTAATCTCATCCTAAACTCACATATAATCTAATTGTAACTCTAAACCTAAACATAAACTAATCCCAAACTCACGTTATCTAATCCTAATATTAAACCTAAACATAATGGGCCAATTTCCCAGTCATGGATTAAGCCTAGCCCTAGACTAACTTTAATGTTCAGTGGTAAATCTCCATTGGTTTTACAACTGAGTCCAAGACTAGGCTTAATCCATGTTTGAGAAACCAGCCCAAAATCTAATCACAAACCTAATCAGGAACCGAAATATGATCTAATCGTGTAAGTAATTAGGTTTGGATCAACAATATCTGATACAAAATTGTGATGTTTTTACGTCTTGGCCGAGTTCTTGTTTCTTGTTTCTTGACATGAGTGTTTTATTTTAGCCACTTTGGCCTCGTTCTGTCTCCGACACGTCCCTTTGTAGCTCCTCAATAATTCAGAAGCTTTTTCTCCACCTCGGAGCGAGTCCTCGTCTCCCGTTTCCGTCGTACGGTGGCGAAGTTGAAAATTCAGAATTGACGATTCAGGTTCCGAAACCCAGTCGAATTCATCCCTGCTATAGTCAGGAAAATATGCTGTGTTTGCCGCAGCGTTCGGGAGAAATGTTAATATTGGGAGGTGATAGATTTATAAAATATGGAAGTGCATCGTGGTAGCAGAGCGTATTGCTAATTCATGCAGAAAATATTTCTTGATAAAAATGAACCGATTTTTAAATATACACATATGGTTAAGGCTTAAAAACACAAACCAATCCAGAAATGTTATGTGAGGTGTGTATGCGTGTGTGTTTACGCGTGTGTGTGTGTGGAGGTGTGAATTTCCTGTTTGGGGTGAAGCAGATCCCACAGCACATGAATAATTGCCTTGACTATTTCCTTTATTATTTATTGCTTTATTTATTAATGCGTTTAAAGTGTGGAGACTGTTCTAATTGTCCGGGTTTAGAAGCTGCTTGATGATTTGAGTTTATTCCAGTAAACCAGGTTCCATATCATTCTGTAACTCAGTATGGTACTCTCTTTTGGGGTCCATTTTTGGGTTGTGGTACCAAGGGTACCATTCAGAAACCAAAGAAGTAGAAGAAGAAACTTCCAGACAAATGTACTTTTTATTTTAGATGGAAAACAACTCCGTATTTAAACGTTTTTACTACTATATAGCAAAGTACCGTACCAAGCAGTACCAAAAAGTGTCTCAAATAAGGTTCTCATCAGCTTAGTATTAGTAATAGTTTATATTTAGGTTCAGGATTAGATCATGTCTAGGTTTAGGATTCATCTATTCTTTGGTTTAGGGTTAGAATTAGATTGTGTAGTTTTAAGATTAAGGAAAAATATGTGTACATTTAGGATTTGGGTTTACGGTTTGGATTAGATCATGTTTGGATTTAGAGTTGGGATTAGATTATATTTGGGTCAGGATTAGGATTAGATTATATTTACTGTAGATGTGGAGTTAGGATTTCATTATGTTTCGGTTTAGGGTTAGGATTAGACTGTGTTTCGGTTCATGATTAGGATTAGATTATACATATTTGAGTTCAGGGTTTGGATTAGATTAGGTTTAGATTTAGAGTTATGATTACATTATGATTGGGTTTAGGGTTAGGATTAGATTTGGGTTAAGAGGTACAATTAGATTATTTTTGGGTTTAGGGTGAGGATTAGATTATATTTGAGATTAGGATTAGGATAGGGTTACATTATGTAAAGGAACAATGCTTTATGTAAAAAATGCAACTTTATTGTTCAAGTCCTGCTTACTAGTAAACCAAAACCAAAAATGGATAATAAGCAGCTTTCTGGCGTCCCAGGCTTCAGAACTTGGTAAAGGTTGTGGCACGCCTAACGCCTTCCCACGGCCTCGGCTTCGGAACCCGCCGCTTATTTGCACATCCTAAACAATGCAGATAATTTATCGGCGCCAGAACTACCTTGTTAGTGAATTCTCCCGCTTTGAACTTCAAAGAAACGGACTGTTCTTCAGAACTCAGCTTTGATGCTCGGCTCGAGACGGTGGCCGAGTAACGGCTCATGTAGCCTTCTTACAGTCGGGAGCTCATTGCAAGAAAGTGAAGGAAACGTCACAAATATGTTTATCGGAGACAAATTTCCCGGCATTTTCCAGCCCTCATTATTAAACCTGCGTCTGGGCAATAAGACCTCCAAGCATTATCGCAAAATCCAGCTAAAAGTACACGTAATCTTATCGTAACCCTAAAAGTACACATAATCTAACGCAAACCCTAATTATAAACATGATCTAATCCTAAACCCAATCCTAAATTTCATTGACTAACTTAACCAAAAGTATATTTCTCACCCTACAAGTGCACATCGTCTAATATTATCCTAAACCTAAACATAATCTAGTCCTAATCTCATTTATAATCTAATCTCAACTATAAAACTAAGCATAAATGTGATATAACCTAATCCCAGACCTAAATAAAACCCATATCTTAATATATAATCCAGTCCTTATCCTGGGATTTCAAAAAAAATGATCATATAGTTTCACTTTAAATATACAGTGAAATACTGTAGCAAAAATTACTTTTTACAGCAATTAATGATTTTTTTTGTCATTTTGTAACATCAAAAATGTCCCTTTTTTTGGTATTTTTTGTAAAATCTGAACAATATATCAGTTATGAATTAGCAAATTTTATAAGTAACATGAGTTTGCAACTTGTTGGTAATAATTATAAATAAAATATTAGATTATTACATATAATAAATG
>JAVGVS010001629.1:0-17518 GCA_032718565.1 Distichodus sexfasciatus
TACCAGTTCTTTTGTCTTGCTGATACTGAGCTGCAGCTGATTTAGCTCACACCAGTCAACAAAACTGTCCACAGTCCTTCTGTATTCCATATCCATATTCCATATTGCCTATTGTTAACTTTTTTCTCGCTATAACTACTTTGACGCTCTTTATCTAATAATTAGATTTGGTGATTTTAGCCGGGCATTTACAGGTGGGGTCACATATTTAGAAATGACGTTACTACAATTACACTATGTACGTTGCTAATAATGGTGGGGAAATATTTAAGCGGGAGCACAGCGGCTAAGGCTAAAATAACAGAGGAACAATGAAAAAAACGAGAGAGTTGAGGCAGTTGGTGGCGTAGCAGTAGGGTGTTCGCCCCGTGATCAGAAGGTCGCCAGTTCAAATTCCGGACCAGTAAAATTACCCCCTGGGAGCTGCCCATTGTTAGCTGCCCACTGCTCCTTCACGGATGTGTCAAATGCAGAGGTCACATTTCGTTGTGGTGCACTGTGTACTGTGGTGTGTTGACAATGACAAATAATCACTTATCTTCAGATTAGAGCAGATAGTTTGCTAACTTACATTAGGAACCAGTTCAGACTTAGCGTATGACAGACTCTCTTAGCGAACTTGCCCAGACTAGCAGGTAGGCTACTGACGCTATGCAGGTGGTCAGGGGCAGAGCAGTAGATCTGGACAGGGCTAATGCTAAACATAACCTCTCCATGTAAGCAGGCTGTTCTAGTCCCACACTGCTTAGACCTACTGTGAAAAGCTGTTAAACTGCATAATTCCACAACGTCGTAAAAATGGCTTCAGGGGTTTTCCACATCTTTTCAGACACACATTTCTGACACGTTTCACATGTTAACAAACCAAGGACACTTTCCACCTTACTGGGTCTTTAATGCCAAAAAATGATGTGGACCAAACTGTGGCAGAAATGATCTGGGTCCAGAGTTAGCCACCTTATTCTCCTATCAAATTCCACCAAAAGGAGCCATGCTCTACACCATCCTAGTGGAACTCCATATGTCTCTCTTTCATAAAAAGCTAATATAGAAAAAATGCAGGATAGACAAAATATACAAGATTGAATATGAACAGATGTCAGTGACTAAATTTGATGTGTTGAAGATGCCAGTGTTTTAGTGGTTCAGTTGTTTGTTTTAGGGCCCACTTTCATATCATTTTTACTAGGGATGTAACGGTATTGTAAATACCGTCGTACCCCAATAGCAAATTTTTTCGATACTACCGTGGTCGCATGACTCGATAAAACGATAGGTCTTCTGAGAAAAGTTTGCTCAAGCGAATGGAGCGAACGGGAGGTAGTGGGAACTACAATTCCCATCAGCCCAGGCGTGGCCATCATCCTTTGCGGTCTGTTGTCGCTACAGATCCAGTAATGCGGAATTGGCGGGTGCTGCTAGTAGCGAAGGAAAAGAGATGGAAATGGTCGAACCTAAAGCGGGTGTTAAATCGGATGTGTGGAAGCATTTTGGTTTCTCTCTGAAAACAAACGAGAAAGGAAAAAAGGTGACAGACAAAGAAAATACGGTATGCAGGCACTGCCAGACTGTGGTGAAATACAAGTCGGGGAATACGACTAACGTGAGCAGCCATTTGTTAAATCATCACCCCGAAAAGTTACGTGAAGATACGAGGAGCAAAATCCAGTCGGGCCAAAAGACTGTAAAAGAAGCGTTTACAGCCTCACTCCCCCACAACAGTGCGAGAGCACAAGAAATCACAAGATGCATTGGTGAATATATAGCCAAAGACCTACGGCCCTTTTCGGTGGTGGATAATGAAGGTTTTAAGAGGTTAGTAAAGATGCTGGAGCCAAAGTATAAAATCCCGTCGCGGCCACACTTTAGTCAAACTATTTTACCAGCTCTTTACAAAGAGACAAGGGCGAAAGTTGCACAGAGCCTCAAACAAGCAGAGTGCATCTCAATCACCACAGATGGGTGGACTTCACGAGCTACTCAGAGCTATGTTACCATCACAGCACATGCTATGACAAGTGAATGGGAGATAAAAACTTTTGTCCTACAGACACGGGTACTCTTTGAGTCACACACTGGACACAACATAGGCGAGGTGTTAAAATCTGCTGTTTCAGAGTGGGAGCTTGACATGATTTACAACAACAATCACCAGGGCATCGCTGTGGTTACTGACAACGCAAGAAACATGGTTGTAGCGGTGAAAGAGGCTGGTCTGTCCCCACATGTAAAGTGTTTTGCTCACACCTTAAACCTTGCGTCCCAGGCAGGTTTGAAGGTAAACCGTGTCAGTCGTCTGCTTGGCAGAGTGAGGCGTGTAGCAGCGTTTTTTCACCGCAGTTCAACTGCAACAGCTGTGCTGACCTCCAAGCAGCAAATGTTAAACCTGCCAGTACATAAACTGATAATGGATGTAGTAACTAGGTGGAACAGCTCACTTGACATGATTGAGCGCTACCTGGAGCAACAACAGGCAATTGCTGCAGCCCTACTGAGTTCTGAAGTCAGGCGCAATGCACGTGAAATAGACACTCTAGACGCAGCTGACATCGCAGATGCTGAGGACATCGTTAAACTTCTCACACCCTTGAAAAAAGCAACCACTGTGCTGTGCGACGAATCTCGACCAACAATCTCTCTTATCATGCCTCTCAAACACATGATTCAAGTGAGCATGGCACCGTGCGATGTAGACTCAAACACCGTCTCTCAAATGAAGGCAGCAATACTGAATGATTTGGCAGACTGTTACCAAGGGGAGCAAGCAGAGTTTCTGTATGAGAGCAGTGCGTTGGACCCCCGGTTCCGGGCCCTCCCCCATCTGAATAACAGCGAAAGGGATGAAATTTTCAACAGGCTCAAGTTAAAAGCAACACAGATGCAGAACCAGGTATTTGTTTAAAAATACTTTGTGTGTGTGACTTTTTTAGAGTTCCCAATATTTACAAAAATTATGTGTGCGTGTCTAACATTTAAAATTTTTGTAACTCTGCTTGCTTCTGCAGAACCCTAGTGAAGAGGAAGGTGCAGCACCAGGCAGCCATGAACATGTAGCTGGACACTCAAAAACTGACCTGCCACAAAAAGCACATGCTGTGGGAGGTGTCTCTCCTCCATCCAAAAAGACTGCTCTTGAAGATCTCCTTGGGGATTCTTTTAGTCAAGGGGACAGCAGAACACAGCGCACTGCTCAGATTGATGCAGACATTGACTTGTACCGCAAAGAGACCTCTATCTCACTCATGGCTTGTCCTCTCGAGTGGTGGAAAGACAATGCACAACGTTACCCAATGCTGTCAACCTTGGCCAAGTCATATCTCTCTGTCCCAGCAACCTCAGTCCCAAGTGAGAGGGTTTTTTCTGTTGCAGGGGACATTGTAAACGCCCAGAGATCCCAGCTTTTACCAGATAATGTTGATATGCTAATTTTCCTTAAAAAAAACCTGTCTCTGTCTGAATAAGTGAGTGTGTGAGTGAATGAGGTGTGTTCTCAAATACTCATTCAGCACATGGGCCAGCTGCAATAAGTAGGCTGCTATTTTTATTTTTTCTGAGTTTTCAAGAATACTAAATTGAAACTTTATTTTTTTACATGGTTTAATAATTTTTTGTTATTAAAATTGAAAAATTGAAGTTCCTGTTTCAAAGTTTACAGATAGATGGCTAATTTGTATGCCATTGCTATGTTCAGTGTTCATGTAAACCGTTTAATAAACACTTCTGGCACTTTTTTCGAGTCCCTTCATTAGTTTTGTTTTTCCTGTAACTGATTCAATAAATACCGTACCGTGCCATTCGTACCGAGGTATTACCGTACCGTGAAGTTTTGATACCGTTACATCCCTAATTTTTACTCATGTCAAATGTAATAGAAAGAAAGGCAGTACTGTGCAGGAGTGGATGTGTTGTAAAATAATGACAATTGGTTTATGATTTTCAAAACACTCAAGTCTAATCCAGTGGATCTAAAACTCACCAGTAAAGACACATGAACGTCACCCTGACATGTAAAGCAGGGTAATCTCTATACAAAAACCCTTAATGAGTTATTGGAAAATACACACAATAACCCTGACTTATACACTGAAAAGTGATGTCCATCTTATAAAACATATTTCAGGAATATATGAGAAGGCTAATATTTACTCTAGCCCTTATCATGACACTGCTGTGATAGATAGTGGAGCTTTCTGGATATGTCAAAATAGTATGGACATAGAAAAAACCTTCTTACACATTCAGATCTTATTGTATTAAATGTGAAAAATTATGAAAGGAAAACAGACATACAAGTATAAGTAAATAATTATTCCAGCTTTATTTAATCAATGTAACAGCAACGCAAAAGTGATGTAATAGGTGACAATATGAGAAAAACATCCAACAACGAAGTCACAGAGAATGATATCCTCAATTTTCTTGAATCTTCACCATCTTCAGGAGAGTGTAGTGGCTTTCTCCACAAGAATGATGATCCACGCTTTCATCTACTTGACAAAATGTAGCCGGCCCTCAAGTTGAGGTGAAACTCTCCAGATCAGGACATTATGCCGCTCCGTGTTTTACAGCATTTATGTGCTTCTTTATCCAGTCTCTCATCTAATCATAGCATATTATTCTCTTGTCAAAGCTGAAATAAACATTAACATGAGTTATATTTCTTATTTGCAATTCTCCAACACAAGTTACATTGGTGGAACACTTGTGATATTGTTGTCATATGCTGATAATCATCATCCTAAAAGTCCTTGACTTCTTGGTAGCCCCTTAAATATGTCACAATATAGGTTTCTTCATGGTATTAAACTCAAAGACAATAACCTAAGCTGATGCCCTAATAATAGAAGAGAAAAGCAGGATTTAGGATCACAAAGTAATTTATAGTATTTGCTTGCATTTACAATCTAAAGCCTAAAATTGCAATTATTAATTATTAATTAATTATAAGTCAAATGCTCTTTGTCTGTGGCCTGTTGTGTTGCTACTGTTCTACTTATTTATAGTTCATGCATTATTTCTGTTTTGCTAAATATCTGCCTACCCTTCAGAAGTATCGCTCTCAACGCCAGTCTTTCTGTACCACTGTTATAAGTGGGCACAAGGCTCTTAACCCCAAGTAGCTCCAGGAAGGGTGGCACTGTAAGTCACTCTGGCAGCTGTGATATGCAACGAAAACAGAAATGGGACGATACTCTTTAAATGTCTGATATCATACTCGATGTTGTACATTTAGATATCTGCCGATACGATATAAATGAAAAAACGCCACATGAATTCCGATCTGAGCGTTCACATTCAGGTCG
The DNA here is from genome assembly GCA_032718565.1 of Distichodus sexfasciatus. Taxonomy (NCBI): domain Eukaryota; kingdom Metazoa; phylum Chordata; class Actinopteri; order Characiformes; family Distichodontidae; genus Distichodus; species Distichodus sexfasciatus. The sequence goes on from JAVGVS010001629.1 coordinate 5,304, forward strand.
CGTAGCCGCGAATCGGATACGTATGAGATTTAGTAGCACATATGAAAGTGACACAAATCCGATTTGAAAAGATCAGATTTGCGTGTCCACACAGCCCTGAAAAGATCGGATCTGTGTCACTTTAAAGCAAAAAATCCAATTTGAGTCACTTCAGCATGGCAGTGTGAACGTAGCCTCTGAGTCTTTTTACATAAAATAATGCTTTAAAATGTCTGAATACATGACTGAGATTATTGTTATGCTTAAGGAAATGCTTGATTTAAATATCATTTTCCTAAATACTACTGTTTTCTCTTCCTTCTTCCATGCAGAAAGTCTGGTTTTAATGCAATCTCTTACGGCCAGTGTCAGGATGGTGTTGCAGGCTTCTTCCATCAGTTCATTCTTCGTCTTTTCATTTTGTGTTATTTCATCTTTCAGTCTGACCATGGTGCTCTTGTTTACCTGTCTATCTGCTATGTTGGTTTTACTTGGTTCTTTGACCGTGTTAAATTGCATTTCTGGTCATAATTAAAGTCTTTCAGGTTCTTTGTTCCTTTTAAGTTCTTCCTTCAGTTTCTCAAATGTCATCGTCTCATCTTCAGTCTTTATGATGTACTTTTTGTTCTCTCTCACGTGTTTATTAACAGGACACTTCTTTATACATACAGTGCATTTCCCATTTTCCATGACCTTACACCATGAGGCAGACCAGACAAATGTGCAGGGGAAATGACAGTTCTCCTTACACACACTGCATGTAGTTGCTGTGTTAAACCACCATGCATCAATTTCCACCTTTTCCTTGTGACTCCTTTTGATTGTGAAAGTAAAGTTTTCATTATTCTTCATCTTCTCCTCATTTTTATGAAGTATGTCTTGAATCTGAGTCAGTTCTTTTTAGTTTTTTCTTCAGAATTCAACTGGTCCATACAGACTGGAAATGCAGGCTTTCAGCTGAATGCGTTTTACCAGAACATCTTTAGTTTGATCTACATTTATTTTATTGTGCTGCTCCAGAGATGCAAGAAGGTCTTTTACTGTCTTCTCTGCCATGTCCCAAGATCCCTGGTAAACGCTCTGATTCTTTGGAATATGTTTCTCAGTCTGGTGATTGTTGAATAAGAAACAAACAGGTTCATTCTCACTGTCTTTTCTGCAGGGGATTTTTGCTTTCACCACAGCATTAATTGCATTAGTTGGAGGTTTCCATCTGAATGTGTAAACAAACTCACAATGTTGTTCTCCATGTTCCTACCAAACAGGACAAACTGCATCAAATATGTAGTGCTGCTCTGTCAAAGAGCTTCCATCCACACCCGCCTTCTACCACCAGACACACAGCATCAACTTCTTTCACTCCAGTATCATTAAGAAGAAGTCTATGCAAATTTATACCAACTTCTTCATCATATTGAGCTCCACGTGTGTCTCCAAAACCTGGAGTATCAATGATAGTGAGAGAGAATGGACTGTTCTGCCCAAAGACCTCATAGACAGTGATATGAATTGTTTGTGTTGTTGTTTGATCTGTTTGATCGACTTCATTCCTTTCTTTCAGATACAAAACCACATTATCTCAAACTTCACTCAAGTGCATAATTTGGACAACATTGATCAGAGCGGTTTTTCCTGTTCCTGTTTCTCCCACTATCAGTAAGGTCTTGTTGGGTTTAGTGATGTCTCGCTGTCCAAAAGTCCATTTCCTGACCTTGCCGTCTTCAGCGAGGTTACTCCTGGTAGTGGTTAAACAGTACTGTGCTGGTGGACCTTCACTGATTAATGTGCTGTTCTTAATGATATCATTTAAATATAATGATGCATTAAGGGATCTATGTAAACAAATGTATTTATTTTGTCAGTGGAGTCACGTCTGTGTTTATTTTGTTTGCTGTGAAACTGTATGTTCAAAGATGATTATAATTGTATTCTACTTTCCTAAAGCACATGCAAACACAATCACTGCACGTCCACATAAAGACACACAGAATATACTGTATAAGATGTTTGGAGGAATAGATATGTAATATTAAAAATGTTTCATATTAGACCTCATTAAATAATTGTTCATCTATCAATACTTACCCATGGTTTTCATGGTTTTGATGGTTGGTAGTTTGGTACAGTTGTCACAGTGGATTTGGATACAGCTGAATTACCTGAATACACAAATGATACGTGGAGTGTTTGGTGAATTGCTAAGTTAGAAAAAATTACTTTCTGTTTTACTTCAGAGGAACCCTGATCAACTTTGAAGTGTTACAGAAATGTTCTGTGGTAATTGTTGTGAGGTTCTGCAATGTTCTGTACAACATGTTACATTAAAATACAATGAAAGTTTTGATCTCATACAGCGACCAAGTAACATTCATGTTAGAATTCACTAAAGACTTTCAATCTTGAATTCTCTTGAACATTCATCAAGAACTGTAAAAACTGTTTAAGCTCAGATAACATGAAACACTGTAAACATACCTGGATAGAGATTTCTGTAAGCTGGGTGAAATGAAGAATGACTCTGAAAACTAGTAGAACTGTTTTAGGTTAAAATACCAAAAAATCTAAGCCCTCATTTAAAGAGAAATATGGCTGATGTGATGAGGAGGCTACAAATGGCTCGATGTCAAGACCCTTTTCAAATGTTGAAGTCAGTTCTCCAGCCAATGGCATTTCATGTGTAATATGTCGCTGGGTAAAAAACATTTCTGAGGTTAGACACTAGAGTTAAACTTAGGTTTATATTAAATCACACTTTTAGAACCTGAAAGTAACACCATTTCCATGAATAATACCCAGTGGTGTATAGAATACCTTAAATACGTGACTTCAGTAAAACTGACTCATACGACGAAGTTTTAAAATAATAAAGCCCCTGACATAACCACAGTATATACATATTTTACTTGCATTAGTCATTACAAGAAATACATCATAAAGTTTTAAATTTAAATGATTTAATTAGCCTGTTGTCAATGTGATGCCAATTCTCAAATTCCTTTAAAGAGCCACTGAGGTCTTAAAATCAGCTCTAAGTTCCTTATATCAAAGAAACAGTTGTCACTCATCACCTCACAATTTGGTGAAAATGAACATTGCTACAAAGGTAAAATTAACTTCCTTTCAGAGGGTGAAAAATACAGGCGTATACTTTATGCTCGATGCTGGTGTTGGGGAGTAACGAGTTACATGTAACAAAATTATGTAATTTAATTACAAAATAAAAGTAACAGTATATTTCCTTTAAGAAAGCAATCTTTTCTCTGTGAGTCCTTTTCGTGAGCTGACTCCAATGTGTGTCCATCTCCACAAAATAGACAGGCCTTCACAGGTGGAACATTAATGACCATCTTGCCTTCCAATATTCTACTTTCCACAGTATTCATACAGATGCACCTACTGTTTTGGGTCTGATGCAAGTTTAAGTTTGTTTGGTTCACACCTTTACTGAAAAAAATGGTAAAGTCTCCTGAATATTCCCAAAAATAGGATCTGTTACAATTTTTACTTGCCTTTCTATAAATTTGATGTCACTAAAAACAGCCCTTTGATGTTGTCTCTCTTGAATTTCACAGGCTACTGTTCTCCAACGGTCTCTCAGCTTATAGCGTAACTTCTTCATAATTGTAAGCATGTTAGCAGGCATATCCAGCTCATACAGTACATATACTGCACCTCATTCATCACATTACAGCAACCTCTGAGAAACAAACTATGATCATGTAGTGCCTTTACATCCTCAGACTTAACTGGAGTCCATGACAGAGCTTTCTCCATACAGGCTGCTGCAATTCATTGCTCATTACCAAAATGCTCTTGTAACAAGGCCTTTGCTAGTGTATAGCCCTTTCTGGATCAGCATGCAAGCAACTTCTTACAAGTTCTCTTGGGCGCCCTCTAGTGAATTGTTCAAGGAAATACAGACAATCGCTAGAAGCATTTAACTGCTTTCAACACTGTTTATAGGCCCTCATAAAGGAGTGATATTGCAATGGATCGCCATCAAAACCTGAATATCTCTTTAGGCAAAGATGTTAGTTGCTGTTAGCGATCAGTAAAGTTGTTACTTCGTTTTGCTTATTCATGATGTCAAGAACAGTGCTTTGACCACCATGGCCTGAAAGATTTTCGTTGTTCCCTGTAATCCTACTTTGTGGGCGATGGTAGACACCAGTGCGAGGCTGAGACTTACCCATGTTATACTCTAAGGCAGAAGAATTAACCTGAGTATCTTGAGTGACCACTCTGACTTTAGGTCTTGTTGCTGGATCACCACTACTGTTTGTGGCCTGCACATCCCTTTTAGGTGGTTCCAATATCTGAGGAATGAATGAAGCAGCATTTACATTTATAGATTTTCCTTGAGTTTCATCAAACCATGACTCCTTAGCCTTAGATGGTTTTGTAGTGCTTCCAGCACCAATCAGACTTGCAGACTTCAACACGCTTACTTTAGCCATATGTGCTGCAATCTCCTCATCCAACTTAAGCCTCTCCTTTTGTTTCTTTATCTGCTCCTCTTCGTCCTCAAGTGCGTGCTTTTCCTGCATGAGTTTTTGCCGTACCATTAATGCTGCCAGATCAGCTTCAGCTTTAATGCGGGCAGAAGTGGTGCTTGATATGTGCAGTTGATCTGCTTGGCACATTCGATATACTGTCAGTGGGTTGCACATCATTCTGCAGAGCTCTATGCATTATGATTGCCTCAGTTTGTGTCTGTAAAACATTATCCTGTTGGTCTGCCTGAGATACAGTTCTCATTTCAAAATTTGGCACATCCTCATCAGTAGCAACACAGCTATTCCTAACAGAGTCACACAATATTTCGACTAAGTTTGGATTCATTACATTTTCATTTAACCATGTTATGGCGTCATCTTTGAATGCACGGGTATAACTGTCAATATTTGAAAACCATTCGTATTGAGTGTTTTTCTCCTCATCGGGCGACAGAGGGATTAATGAATCATGTATCTTAACAACAGTATCATAATGTTGACTAAGAATTTGTACCTGCATTCAGACTTCAGGTGCCTTTTCATTTCGCTTCATAAACTCCTTCATTGCAGAAATTACATGACAATGCTCGTGAGTTTTATTTCGCTTTGTAATCACTGCATCAGATTCGTTAGATTTGGCTGTTTCGCTCATATTGCCTTGTAATTCGCCAGTCCAAACGCTATAAACAATAGCTTAGCCTCGATAAACCTAACTTTTCTTCATCAACAGGCTTATTCATGGTCAACGCACTTCATTAAGTGTTCAACACCAGAAACAACAGTTCATCATCCTATTCAGCTTAACTTTCAGCAAGTTGCATTCTCCACAAATCATCGATACTGCTTTCCATCCAATTACACACAGCAGGAATTACAGTGGATCTTTACATGCCTACCGCTCTGGAGCTGATGTCACGTTCATCAGTAACTGCAGGCTCACATCACCGGGCGCGGAGCCGGGGCCAAAGTGGCCGAAGTCATCTATTTTCACGAGCCGGGCGGCGCAGAGGCAATACATGCAGCAGCGTTGCCTTTGATGGCGAAGCACAAGGAGAGCTGAAATCAGCTCAACTTTATGGTAATGAGCTATGATGCGTTCCGGGCGCAACCAGACGAAAATGTAGAAGTCTACCGCTTTGAGCAGATTCCAGACAACGCAGAGTCCTGTAAATCTTGGTTCCGGCCTCACATTAGTTCCTGATGGGCCGCATCGCCGCCATTATAAGCAACAAAGAAGAAGAAGAAGAAGGAGATCCTATGCAGAATGGAGGAGAGGTTAATAATTGCTGTGGCGGTTTCTAGTACTTATGACGGTCCCTGCTTCATGACAGGACATAAATTAAAAACGATGCATGGACCAAGGTGTCCGAGATTGTTGGGGTTCCTGGTGAGTTTCTAATGTGCATTAACGTTATGTATTTTCTGAAAATAAGCGGAATTTCTGTTGACTTTAGCGCCTAGAGGATGCAAAGCTGTTACTGCTGCAGAATATTCGACGCCAAAACTTATTGATTAAACGAGTTGTTTTGATTTGGCGGCTCCCTTTAGATACAAGACAAGCATTCAATCTACGCCAGAGCATCAGAGCCCAAAAATCCTCGTACAGCGTCAAGGCAGGGCAGGGAATTTTGACGCCTGCCGCGCGGTGTGAACGCACTGTAACTCGTCCATGTAGCTGAAATAACTGGTTCTCTTTATCATGTTTGAATTTGCATCACCCACTTGCTGCTGGATCTACAGTAGAGGCTGACATTTTTTCGGGAATCCCGCGAGGATGTAGAAACTATTAATAACGCATTGGGACGGATCAAAAAATGTAAGCGGGAGTAGGCGGACCGAATCAGAATAACCCTTTGTTCTTGTGATAGCAACAGTGGACTCCATCGCACAGAAATTCACTGAAATTATAATGTGTTTTTGGATTTTATTCAACTGTTTGGGTATAGATTTGTAAATTTATTTTTTACTGTAACTGACAGGTTCCGCAAAAAACAACAACACGGGAGTGGGAGGAATGGAGTCGTTTCTGGGGTTGGGACGACAGGATTTTTCCCCAGTTTTTTTTTTTTGGCGGGATTGATGATTTTTTTTTTGTGAAGTGGACGGAGATGTTTGAAAATTCACTCCCCATGTCACCCCCAATCACAGCCTAAGGTTGCCCGAGCTGTGGTTGGGCAGGAGGCCTGCAATGCCAGGTAGGAACTACAATGCAGGCCTAGTCCACTGCAGGAAATAAAAATGAGCTGTCGTGAGCAGACGCTATATGCACAATCAAGCCCACACTAATAGACAAATCGCTTATTCAGTGATGTTCACTAAATGTTGAATGTCAAATATCCATTTAGACGAGGTATTTGAGAGATCAGCATGATCTCACAGCAGAGCGGTAAGAGGTGTTGAAGTGTACACGGCTGTGGTTGTGTTGAGGAGTTTAAAAGGATTTGACAGCAGGCTGAGTAAGGCTGTAAGGTTAACCAGGTTTCAAAAACTGAAAAATGGTTGACAGTTGAGAAAATTCATTCAAAATGTAGAAAAGTAATCAAATGTAATTAGTTACATTACTTTGTTAAATTGAAATAGTTACACTGCTATTACATTTTAGATAGGGTAACTTGTACTGTGAATTCATTACATTTCCAAAGTAGCTTTCCAACACTGCTCTCTACCAACCATATAGCATCTTTTTTCTCTTGTCAAAGCTTGAAGCCAAGAATTAACATGAGTTATATGTTATATTTCATATTTGCACTTCACCAACACAAGTTACACTGGTGGAACATTTGTGATATTGTTGCCATATGCTGATAATATTTCGGAGAAACCTTGAAATGAAGACGGTCGATATTGCAGCAGAAAAAATGGTTGTGCCTTTGGTTTATGCAAATCGGACAATGCCCTTCCAGTTGGTGGTTGCAACTCCCCTGGACTGGTTGGGTTGATACATTTCTACACCTCTCTTCAGAATACATTACTTCCAGATCACACCCATCTTACCCTACTTTTCCACACCTTCTGGCCTCACACCACTTCCAGCCCAGAGGTGTGGTCATCTCTACTTTCATGCACTACCAATACTTCATGACCAAAAGTAATAAGACATTGATTATTGCCACCATAGAGTAACAAAAGACACTACAAACTACAGAATACATTTGAAGGTAATATATGCCTTAGTGCTCATATGCCATACAAACAGAAGGGTGCTGTGGTTATGAAGTAAAGTTTAACAGCAAACGTATCATATTCAGTGCATACATATTCAGAATACATATTCAGTGTGTGTTCAGTGCAAGCCCCTAATTTTTCAATTTCCCTCAGCTGCTGGAGCAGCACCTTCTCCTCATTAACCTCCACAAGCACCTCCCACTGTTTTCCTTTCCCAGACACCCAACTTCTCGCATTATCTTGTTTATGCGGAGTGTGGTCAATCCACCTATTGTGAGAACTAGCCATGTCTGACTCCCTTTAATTAAAATGTGTGTTTTATTGGTGCAGGTCTCCTGATAAATTTCTAAGCTTAAGGTGCACAATTCAGAGCAAGTGTGTGTGTGTGTCTGTCTTGATGTGTGTGTGTGCCACTAATATTGTCTTATGTACCAGTGTTCAATATGAATATGTTTAGTGTAACTATATCAAAAGTAATATGCTTATACATTATGTTAACACATGATTACATTTCATGATGAACATTATGTAATAAGATGATGCCCTAAACGATACCTGTGCTAAATATTCCTACATCACTTATCAGTACTACAACCTACGTAAATATACCACATAAATCACCACCCTAAAAGTCCTTGACTTCTTGGTAGCCCCTTAAATATGTCAAAATATAGGTTTCTTCATGGTATTAAACCCAAAGACACACCTAAGCTGATGTTGCCCTAATAATAGAAGAGAAAAGCAGGATTTAGGATCACAAAGTAATTTATAGTATTTGTTTGCATTTACAATCTAAAAGCCTAAAATTGCAATTGTTAATTAATCAATTATAAGTCAAATAACATGCATTTTCTCTATGGTCTGAATCAGTTGTGTTGTTACTGTTCTATTTATCTATAGTCTGGCGCATTATTTCTGTTTTGCTAAATATCTGTCACTCCTTCAGCATCGCTCAACGCTGAAGTCTTTCTGTACCACTGTTATAACTGGGCACAAGGCTCTAACCCCAAGTAGCTCCAGGAAGGGTGGTAACGGTAAGTCACTTCTGGCAGCTGTGATATGCAACGCAAAAAATACATATAAATCATAATACAATGTAAATAAAGATTAGGAAACAAAATCTTAAACATAAAGCTTAACAATATAAAAACACCAGCAATAAAGACATTGGCTTCCATTCAGAGAAAACACATTATAACTTTCTCTGTTTTGCCCCAAATAGACAGACTTTTCATACTCAGGAGAGCAAAACTTTTAAATGGTAGTATACGTACTTAAAATTACACATTTGTGGCAGAACATGTTTTTTTTTCCAGAACAAAGTTTTTTTTCCGAACACATCTGGAGTCACGGGGGGACCGGAGCCTATCCCGAACTTACGAGCGCAAGGCGGGGAAGAACCCTGGGCAGGCGCCAACACTCTGCAGGGCACACACACTCACACCCACACTCACACCTTACGGGCCAATTTAGGACAAGCAATTAACCTATAGCGCATGCCTTTTGACTGTGGGAGAAACCGGAGCACCCGAGGAAACCCACGCGAACACGGAGAGGCAACCCATTACACAGAAATATTCCCACGGCCATCCCCGGATTCGAACTCCAGAACTATTCAAGGAGGCAGCAGCACTAACCACTGCGCCACCTGTGCCCGCCTTTCTGTACAAATATGTTACATGAAAGTGGTTCGGTTTATTATGATGTAAATGGTGAAAAGCAGACCAATAACACTGAAATGAATGGGGGAGTGGTACTTCAGTGTTTCACCTTCCATTATAATAAGTTAATTTTATTAAATGTTATTTTCTATATAGTACCAAGTCATACCTTGATGTTTTGTGAAACATTTACTGTTCTCATTTGCATGGGTAGTTTTGTCTAATCGCACACACACACACACACAGGTGAGCACATCTTCACCAGCAAGATCAGACTGCGTTGGAAAATAATGGAAACGAGTGTCAAATCAATACAATTTCAATTAATCATGCCACATTACATTTCAGTTATTATATACGAACCGTTGCACGTGAATCTATCATTTACTAATAAATTCATATCAGAAAACCTCATTCTTCCCGGAGGAAATTGCTCGCATCACGACTGCACAATCACACAAAGACAAAACAATAAAGAACCCAAGAATATAAATATATAAAAAATACAATATATCAAGAATAAAAATATATAGTACCAACAAAAAGTACTAGGAAATATTGCCATGGTGCGGATGAACATATGTTGAGGATGCACTTTACCGAGGGAAACAAGAGTTTATTGGAGAAGCAGCAGGGTAAACAAAGGCAGGAAACCCAGAGTGAACTGGGCGACAAAAACCAGGGCAAAATATACAGGAAAATCAGAAAGAAAGCAACAAAGAAAAGACAGGGTTCGTGCTCCCATATTACGCTACGGGTAACAGGGAAATCCTCCGTGGGGAAACGGAAAGAGCGATATCCAGATGCTCTAGGGCCCACAAGGCGAAACTGAAACAATCCAGACTCTTGAGACACTCGGAACGGGATTATTGAAGACACGAGCTGGGGAGAAACACAGGAAACAGAGGTGAACGACATGACAACTGAAGTAGGTAAAACAGGGCAAAAATATCCATGGAGAAAAACAGAGCAGGAAATCTAACGATAAAACTAACGGTAGGCTAACACACTGCAACATTTGCGGATGTGCGAATCTCCTCGTGCTTAAGAGGGAGAACCGGAAAGTCCAACACGCGACGAATCATGAGGGTGACAGAACCGGGGAGACACGGGCCAACTTGTTTAAATAACAAACGAACATCTAACTAATGAGTGCTCGTCCCAATCCCAAAACCGAAATCAACAAGCGACAGGTGAACGTAGTAGTAAGTCCGGGTGCTCTAAACAGGAAGGAACATGAGTGTAGACAAATAAACACGAAGTGGGTGCGCTTAACGGGAGTAAACTACTCAGCGAGGGCACAAAGTGAGACATGGAGAACCTGGAAGTGGTGAGCGAAGAAGGGAAAGCTAAAGCTAACTGGAGAGACAAGGAGGAGTAACAGAGACAAGAGGCAGGACACCGAGAGTGAACCCAGAGGACAGAACAGATACCCCCAGGTCAGAACTCCGGTGAGGGGGGCGTGGTACGGCCGGTGAGGGGGGCGTGGCCGTGACAAATATACCAAGAAAAATATAGTGAAAGCTAAAATAAAAATACTCAGATAAAACCTTAGTATAAAAAGAGAGCATGTTGCCTTAAAAGTACCGCTAATGAGTAAAATATGAAATCCAAAGAGCAGTTGCTAAAAGAGTAGAATATAGATTCTAGATGTATTGAGAGTGTAATTATTGCACATATATAGAATGTATTGCACACAGAGACATATAGAGGTATAAGGCACAGTGTATTGATAAATATATTGCACATGTTAATCACAGACTCATAGAACATGGAGTTGCAGACTCTAAAGGACCTGAGTCTCCGTAGGAAATACATCCTACTTTGACCTTTCTTGGGGGTAGCCAGCGAGTGCTTTGACCAGTCCAGTTTATTGTTGATGTGCAGACCAAGGTGTTCCTTGTATTCCTGAACAATCTCCACGTCCACCCCGCTGATGGACAGGGGACAGACAGGAGGCTGTGATCTTCTCAGGTCTACTACCAGTTCTTTTGTCTTGCTGATACTGAGCTGCAGCTGATTTAGCTCACACCAGTCAACAAAACTGTCCACAGTCCTTCTGTATTCCATATCCATATTCCATATTGCCTATTGTTAACTTTTTTCTCGCTATAACTACTTTGACGCTCTTTATCTAATAATTAGATTTGGTGATTTTAGCCGGGCATTTACAGGTGGGGTCACATATTTAGAAATGACGTTACTACAATTACACTATGTACGTTGCTAATAATGGTGGGGAAATATTTAAGCGGGAGCACAGCGGCTAAGGCTAAAATAACAGAGGAACAATGAAAAAAACGAGAGAGTTGAGGCAGTTGGTGGCGTAGCAGTAGGGTGTTCGCCCCGTGATCAGAAGGTCGCCAGTTCAAATTCCGGACCAGTAAAATTACCCCCTGGGAGCTGCCCATTGTTAGCTGCCCACTGCTCCTTCACGGATGTGTCAAATGCAGAGGTCACATTTCGTTGTGGTGCACTGTGTACTGTGGTGTGTTGACAATGACAAATAATCACTTATCTTCAGATTAGAGCAGATAGTTTGCTAACTTACATTAGGAACCAGTTCAGACTTAGCGTATGACAGACTCTCTTAGCGAACTTGCCCAGACTAGCAGGTAGGCTACTGACGCTATGCAGGTGGTCAGGGGCAGAGCAGTAGATCTGGACAGGGCTAATGCTAAACATAACCTCTCCATGTAAGCAGGCTGTTCTAGTCCCACACTGCTTAGACCTACTGTGAAAAGCTGTTAAACTGCATAATTCCACAACGTCGTAAAAATGGCTTCAGGGGTTTTCCACATCTTTTCAGACACACATTTCTGACACGTTTCACATGTTAACAAACCAAGGACACTTTCCACCTTACTGGGTCTTTAATGCCAAAAAATGATGTGGACCAAACTGTGGCAGAAAT
>JAVGVS010001630.1:0-17510 GCA_032718565.1 Distichodus sexfasciatus
TTTCATGATCAATTTAAAATATATATTTACAAAATATTTCACAATGTTATTACAGTTTAATCTTGGTGGTAGGATGGTGTTTATAAGAACTCATCTGTAATTCTGTAATGTTTTATTTCAGGAAGGGCTTTTGTGCACGAATGGGCTCATCTCAGATGGGGTGTATATGATGAATATAATGAAAAAGAGCCATTCTACTTGTCCAATGGCAACATCTCACCTACCAGGTCATAAAAACGTTGGATTTTCATAATTTGACTCCAGCCATACATACAGCAAAATGTTTTGTACTTGTACTTACTGTTCTTATGTTTTCTTCTCTTGAAATACAGGTGCAGCACTGATATAAGTGGTCAATTTTTTGTAACGGACAATGGACTTATTCGGACTTGTCCTACTTTACCCAGTGGGTTACCTGCCGAAGGATGCCAGTTTTATCCGGACAAATTTCAAAGGACAAATTCCTCAATAATGTACCTCCAAAGCCTAGAGGCGGTGAGTTGAAAGTGAAAACCTGTGGCTAATATCACATTTTACATATAATGTGATAGTAGCCATCAATAACCATTAGTTTAAGTTTGTTCAACAAGTTAAGTTTGAATGTCAACAAGACAGTGCTGCCTTCAGTCTAACAGAGTAATTCCTTACTGCAGATAAAAGCATTTTGTAATGAAGAGGATCATAACAGGGACGCTCCCAATCTGCAAAATCAGAAATGTAACGGTAAAGCTACACGCACAGTGATTTTTCAGGACTCTATAGATAGTGACGTTCTTCGCACCCTGAGACCTTTGCAGTCCATACCGCCTACTCCAACTTTCAAAGTCATACAGAGGGGACCTCCAGTAACCTGCCTCATCCTCGACGTGTCTGGAAGCATGAGTGTAAGGAACAATACAATAACATGTTTTAAATGGATTTAAATACACAAAACAAACACATACCTGCACACCAGTGGTGGAAAGAGTACTGAATATTTGTACTCAAGTACGAGTGCTGTTACATTTTGAAATAATAGTGACAAATAAAAGTAATGGTGTAAAAAAAGTAAACATACTATTAGGGATGCACCGATCTATTGGCCAGCGATCGGAATCGGCCGATTTTTGGCCTGATCGGCCTGATCGGCCGATCGCTCACACGTATTGCTGATTTCAAACTAATCTTGCGCGTGCGCATTACTTGCAGCACAGCCACGCGCGCATTCAAGCAGCGTTCACATGTGCGCTCAACGGAGGCGTTTCTCATTCACTTTGAATGGGGTGACATCGTGCGGCAATGAAATGAATTTTGGGCGCGTGAGTATGGCGTCACATCAATGCCAAAACTAGAGCGCGCAAAATCGCTTGCCGCAAAAAATTTGCGGGCGTAAATTTCAAAGTCGCGCGCGCGCAATGTGAAACTGGAGACCACAAAATTAAGAATCGAGTGCGCGGTTGTGATAATATTGCGCGCGAACTGCATTTTTCCTCTCGCGAAGTAGATTACCGACTAGCGGCTTTTTTGCTAGAGTGAGATTTCTGCATGCGCGGTTTGAAAGGGGGCGGGTTTTGGCAGTTTGGGGGTGGGGTTTTGGCAGCTTCTGCCTGCGAATCCTATTGCCCGATGGCTCCTGGTCTTGTGATTGACTGCACACTACAGACAGTTTTTACAGAAAAACCAAAGATGACGTAGAAAGAGGAACGGCGACAGGTAGATCAAACACAAGTTATAGTTTATTAACCTTATAATTATAATTTAATACACGTTTAATCTTACACGTTTAATAAGCACGCAATCAATGGCTCCCCTTGCCCACTTGTCTGTCCCCAATTCAACATAAACACAGATGCACAAGTCAATCACAAGATGATCACTAGATGATCAGCCGTTTTCCATAGTTGAGGATACAGGCTTCAGAAATCTGTTTAATCACCTCTGCCCAAAGTACACAATGCCAAGTAGGCGTTACTTTTCGGACGTCGACATACCGAAGTTGTTACATTTTACGAGTTACATTTTATTCATTTAAATTTGTAAAGAAAATTTGTTATGAAAATAAAGCATTATATTAAAGAAAATTAGGTTTTTGTTTGTATTTGCTGTAGAGCTGCCACTATTATATGTCACTATTATAAAAGTAACTAGAGAGGTACATTTTCTGAAGAAAATGTGAGTGGTGCTTGCCGTGGCAAAACTTGGGCCTCAATATTACAATGTTTCCTTCAGTTATCTATGAAAAACAACATTTAAAGTGCTGGTATAGCAGTGATATGACAATAAGACAATATTGCTTCTGTTCATATTGGTAATCATGTTAAGAGCAAAATGCTAATATAGTCAGCATAATGCTAGCAACATGCTAAAATTGTTAGCATAATGCTAGCGACATGCTAAGCACTCTAGCATTATGATAGCGACATTCTAATGATGTTGCTAGCAACATGCTAATATAGTTAGCATAATGCTAGCAACATGCTAATCAGCTAAACGTCATGCTAGCAACATGCTAAGCACTCTAGCATCATGTTAGAGACATTCTGATGATGTTGCTAGCAACATGCTAATTATGTTAGCATCATGCTAACAGCATGCTAATGAGGTTGCTAGGGGGCGTGGCTTATGAGCATCATGATAAATGCGAAAGACTGATTGGTTGCCTGAGTTAAATGAGCCCTCCCCCGTGTCTATACAACAGTGGGATACACAGTTAAATTCAGTTTCAAAGTTCCTATGGAAGTTACCAATGTATGTTAATTGCCCCTTGCTGGGGCAGTTTACCACTCGCCCTCTAGAAATGTCATGTCAAGCCCCCCATTCCGGAACAAGCCCAACGATATGACACTTCTTTCATGGGTCCACGACAAATGCAACGGGACTAGTCATGCACCAAATTCCCCATTATAAATCAATGGGGCAACTTTGGGCGTCTTTTCCGCCCCAGGAGCAAAACTTATACCCTCTTGCGGGGTATGTTCTGACACAGCTTGCAAGCCTCTTCAAATGTGGTGAATTTGAGATTTCTACCAAATTCTCACTCTGCGCTTCAATCCGTCAAATTTGGTCTCAATATTAAGTCTATGGGATTTTTCCCCCATTCCATGTCAATGGGGCAAATTTGGGGACCTCTTGGTAAAACCTATACGGTCTTGCGGGGTATGTTCTGACACAGGTTGCAACACAGGTCCATTCCCGAATAAGGCGCACGATTCGATACCTCATTTATGGGTCTACGACAAACGATGCGGGACTAGTTACGCGCCGAACTTTTGTACGGAAGAAGAAGAAAAAGAAAAAGAAAAAAAAAAAAAGCCTGTGAGATAACAATAGTAGTGCTTCACTTCGCAAGCACCACTAATAAGCCTGTGAGATAACAATAGTAGTGCTTCACTTCGCAAGCACCACTAATAAGCCTGTGAGATAACAATAGTAGTGCTTCGCTTCGCAAGCACCACTAACTAGTAAACAGGGAAAGTAACTACCGCGTTACATTAAAAAAGTTGAAACCCATTTTTTTGTGTCGATGTCGTCGACTACTCGCAGCAGCTCTAAATTTCTGTTATCCGGGGAAAAAAATCGGTATCGGCCGATCACACTTACAAAAAAATCGGTAATCGGAATCGGCCAAGAAAATTGCAATCGGTGCATCCCTACATACTATGTACTTACTTTACTTTATAACCAATGATATTTGTTGCATTAATATTATCATTTTTCTAGTTCAATATTTATTTGTTTGTTTGTAAAGTCAAGTCAGTTAGACGTTTATTTTTCCATCTCTAAGATCTGTCCCAGTTAGGAGCATTATTTATCACTCTCCCTGACAGAGTCCTGGCTGATGTTTATTGATACCCTTATACTTATAGTTTTATGTGATACAAGAATTTTAGTATTTCTTCAAATGATGCTGTGTATTTTTATTATTTACCAAAACTCCAATTGTAGTAACGAAATGTGATTTAAAAATGATTTAGGTCGATTACTTACAAATAAACTTACAGATTTAAAACTACACTTGTGAAAGTACCCCCAAAAATGACTTAATTGCAGTAATATGTTGTAAGAATGTTACCAGCAAATCCCTAACTCCTGCATGTTGAAATCAGACTACCTGTTGTTTGGTATCTGACTGAGCGTAGTTCTGAGAAATTTGAAGACCTGTTAATGGTGGTCCAAGTAAGGTAACATCATAAACTGCAAAAGAACGTTGGACAGAAAAACATGTGATTTCTCAGTAACCTCTGCACTTTTGGATTATCAAATCAAAAATTAAGAACAGTAGCCTATCAACTCTTTGCTGAATGACAGAACAACAAACTTAACAGCGCTTTTTATGATGCTTGCATGATGGTTGTATTTTTCCAGAGGCTGTGACGCTTTATTTATTTCTTTGGGGTTTTTTTTTGTTTGAAGTATTGTTTTACAGACTGTATTTTATTTTATTGTTCAATTGCTACCTTAGTATTATTATTATTATTATTATTATTATTGTTATTATCATTATTTATTTATTTTATTTGTGTGTGTGTGTGTGTGTGAATTTGTGAATTTAGGGACATTTGAAAGCATAACTATAAAAAGGAAACAATTAATGATGTGTTTTGTTTTGTTTGTATGTCAACAGACAAACAACAGAATAGGTCGACTAGTGCAAGCTGCTACAATTTTTTTACAGGAAGTGGTGTTGGATGGCGACTATGTGGGCATTGTGTCTTTCAGTACTACTGCAAACACTCTAAGCTCTTTAGTTAAAGTTGATAGCAAGGAGACAAGAGACAAGTTAACTAAACTGTTGCCTAAATCACCAGGCGGATTTACAAATATGTGTCAAGGACTTTCTCAGGGCTTTGAGGTAAGATAAAATATAAACAAATATAAAACTAAATGGTTATAAGTTGTATTAACAGTGGGCATAGTCAAAAAAGGTAAGATTCAGCCTAAACTGTCCATCACAATCCTTTTATTTCTCAGGTGCTTCGGGGAGATGATGGTAAAACACAAGGAGATAGTATACTTTTTCTAACAGATGGAGAAGCAACAGATAAGATTCAAGAATGTTTGCCAGATGCTGTGAATAGTGGTGCCATAATTCACACTTTAGCTCTTGGTCCCAGCGCATCTAAGATTCTGGTAGAAATGGCAAATCTTACAGGTAAGAGTTTCAGCACTGATGTAGTCTTACACTGAGAGAAACAAAATATGCAACTGTTCTAAAGTGTAAGTCTAGTTGCATACTGAACAGCATTTGGAATTAATCTGAACTGATCTCAATGATTTGTCTTAATTAGGAGGAATGTTTCTTACTGCTGACTCGTTATTGATTTCCAACCAGTTGGTGGATGCATTTGCTGCAATTAGAATATCTGATGGAAATTCAAATAAACAGACTATTCAGGTTAGTTATTTATAGTATATCTGTAACATATGAGCCAGTCTGAGCTTTATACTTAAATAATTCTCTTTTTTATCTGCAGCTTGAGAGCATTGGGCAGTCTACTGTTGGCTGGTTTAACGGAACAGTGGGGATTGACCGGACTGTAGGAAAGAACACAACCTTTACACTCCTCTATGACAGAAGCTCACCCGCAGTGTACATAGAATCACCAAATGGTGTGGTGTTTAATCAGAGTCATGTCAATGATGATGTAGCAGCAAAAATGATCACATTAAGGGTCCCTGGGATTGCAGAGGTATGCTGTTATGGTCAATACTTCATTTAATATAATAGTAATTTAAACACTGCACCCAAACTACATTTAAACAGTGACCTTCAAGTCACAAGCTACTTATGATTAAAGTAGCTAAGCTACAGCCAAGATACTCTTTCAGTAGTTATTCAGTATAATTCTATAATGTTAATACTTATACTGCTTTTTAATTGAAGTTGTTTTCCAAGCACACACACACACACACACACAATACAAAATTACAGTAATTCATCCATCCAGGAGAATAGTGTGCACTTTATATAAACAAAAAGCGAATTAAAACCTGTATTTAATAATAAGTACAAATACTATTACATTTATCATGTTAAATCAAAACCTGTAATACAATCATTGCCAATTGTCATGCTGCGTGTTTGTAGAGTTAGACGCAAACGCGGTACTTGAATGCAAGGTGAGTTTATTTAGTGTCAAACGCACACAGAGACACAACCCTGAATACCCCGCTCAGCCACAACCAGTCCGGTAGCTGCTAGCAGCTGTAGAGTCCAAGCCAGGGAGACCAAGGAGCCGGAAACGAACAAAAAGTCCGAGAACAATACATGAGGGAGAATGAACAAAGAACGGCCGGATGGGTCTGGTTAAATAATACAAGACATTACTGATTAACAGAAACAAACCAATGAGCTTTGAAACTCTAATAACAAACAGGTGAAACATATCGGGAAAGTGAAACCATGACGCAACAAAACCAGAAGTCACTAACAGGGAATCCTTAAAGGGCCAGACACACTGTTACCATAACAACCTTGACGCCACACATCAAACCTCAGGTTCAATACTCTGGCGAGCCCGGGCGTTGGGGTGGAGGCGCAGATGGGACACAATGTCATTTTAATCTATGTATTTTATCAATTTTTGCCAGATTTTAATTAGCTTATAGCATATTTCTTATTTTGCCTCATACCTTATTTTGGAGGTAGAGTGTTTTGAATGGGTTTTGTTATAAATTGCTATTTGGAAATCTGGTCTCTCTCTCCCTGTGTATGTGTGTGTGAGAGAGAGACTTTCATACTTAATCAGTCTAATGTTTTGTGTGTGGCAGGTTGGAACCTGGAAATACAGCTTCCTGAATAGACAATCAGCTGCCCAGGGGATGGCTTTAACAGTAACAAGTCAACCAGTCAATGAAAATGTCTCACCAGTCACAACTAATGCCCAAATAAACCAGACCAGCAGCGATGGCACAAGACCGTTGGTGGTATATGCTGAGGTCAAGCAGAATTTCAACCCCATACTGGGGGCCACTGTCATAGCCATCCTGTCATCTGATACTGGCTATACAGATCACCTGGACCTCCTTGACAATGGAGCAGGTAATATCCTTCATTACAATTACGAACAAACTTTAACTGCTAGAATAATAATTCATATACTGTACATAGGCTCAAAATAATTAATATTATTTAATGTAAGTACTGACCTGTTGTTCTGATTTTTAACAGGAGCAGATGCTTTCAAAAACGACGGCATCTATTCAAGATATTTTACCAAATTAAGAAGCGGACGATTCAGTCTAAAAGTGCGGGTGTCGCTGCAAGATGGAACGTCTAGTGCTTCGACCAACAGATACAGCGGTGCCTTTTATGTGCCAGGAGTTATTGTTAATGGTAAATAAACCAATTTTTATTAAGACTGTTTGCTTTTGAAACGACATTTAGTGAAGCATGCATTTCTAAACCCAAATTGCTGTGCAATCTCTATATTTATTAAATGTCTGTTGCTACAGTTTGGAGCATCTTCTGAATGCGAGAAGTGTGATATGTTTCATCTTGGTTTTGTTCTCAGGTGTTGTGGAGCCAAACCCTCCAAAGCCACCAGTAGTTGTGGACCCTGTAGATGTGGGAAATATCAGCAGAACGGTGACTGGAGAGAGCTTCGTGGTTGCTCTTCCACCAGGCGTAACGTCAGTAAAGTTCCCTCCGAATAAGATCACCGATCTGCGCGCTGAAATCCAGCAGGACACCGTTCTTCTCAACTGGACTGCTCCAGGGGAGGACTTGGATCAAGGAACAGGTATTTTACACAGTATAAATTTACACTCTACACTAAGATCATCCAAGCCTTCAAATTGAGAAATGGTACAAATATGATGTAGAAAAACAGAATCACAATCAGAATGAAGTTTACTGCCAAGTGTTTCACATACAGGGAACTGCTTTAGTGGTTGGTGCTGAGACATTAAGGGCTGATTTCTTTCTCATGGATTAAGCCTAGTCTCGGAATGAATTGTAGTACCAATGGAGATTTACCATTCAAACTTAACATTAGGACTAAGCTTAATCCTCAACCGGGAAATTGGCCCTATGAGCAAAAAGATTTAAAAAGAGTACAAAGATAATAGTTGTTATTTACAAAGTTTACCTGTACAGAAAACAATGAGACATTAATGAGCCAGAGGTGTGGATTTGATTAAATACAGTAAATATATAATATACGCTGTGAATGTTGACATTGATGTATTACCAGATTTCTAAATCTGTTGCAAGATTGCAGTCCAAAAACAATGTTGTGATTTTGAGAAAACAGCTTTTATCATGGTTAGATCACATGAAAAATTGTGATCATGAAAGTTGTGTTTTCAAAATGAAAACACGTTGAGGTCCAAAATAAGTCCTGACATTCAGATTTAAAATAATGCTGATATTCGTCCTCTATTGACTTCTCTATTAAAGTGACCAGTAAATGTATTTCAACCCTCATATTTTTTAATGCATGTCCCCAACAGGGCCAGAGCTGTGATTTGCGGCCAGCTTCTCCCCTCACAATTAAATGAATAGTTTTAATAGATAAAGCAAAACTTTGCACATGAGTCTTACTTTGAATCTGGATTCACAGCTCTTTTTGCTCCAAAAAGCCTCTATTAGTGACAGTGTGTAATGCATTTTTCTTTTTTGAATATTTTTAGCTGCATCCTATGAAATAAGATGGAGTGACAATTTGGATGTGCTTCTAATTCAGCAAAGCTAATCTGGTCAACAGCTCTCAGGTTGCTGCCTCAAGCAAGCGGCTCAGATGAAGTATTTTCTTCTTCTCCCGACGCCCCAATCCTCCAAAATGGCACTACCCTGTTCTTGTTGTTCAGTCCGAGAGGACAACGACTGATGAAGTCTGACGATCTAACGCTGTTCGAAAGTGACACACTTATCCTAACTCTTTAAAAACCCAGACCACCTCGAATCTCAAACGGTTGTCTGAACCTGACCGCTTATAATTGTTGCTGTCTGTGAGCAGCCATACTGACAGCTATTATCGCCACTGTTGCAGTTTGGGCAGTAACTCGAAGAAAAGCCATTATAGCCATTATCAAAGTTTCTACGGTAACTAAAGTGTCACAGTTGGTGACTGCTTACATTATAAACAATACCTTTTGGTATCTTACAATTTGGAATTTGAGTTACACACAAAATGGCTTTATATATATATATATATATATATATATATATATATATATATATATATATATATATATATATATATATTAGAGCTTCATTTTGCGTGTATGAATGTGTGAATATTTAGATTTAGAATTGCAGGCTATTTGCAGTAGAAAGTAGACATATTTCTGGAATCTTCCATAACTTTCCAGTGTATAGTGCTACGTAATAGAATTCTATCAATACGTATGCATGTTAAACGTACTAGTATGTAACAATAGAAGTAATACACGCCTTACGTGTCGTAATCTGAGGTACATACAAGATGTAAGAACATAATAGAACTAGTTTCACATTGAATGTGATGGAGCTAAGAGCTCCGGAGCCGCTACAGTTTTTGACCGTCACGTAACGCCACGTGAAAAGTATCTTTTGTACTCTTAGGGTTTCATTTCTTGCCTGTAAAACTTTGAATTATAGTAAAGAAAAGACGCAGAAAGACAACTCAAGACTCAAG
The DNA here is from genome assembly GCA_032718565.1 of Distichodus sexfasciatus. Taxonomy (NCBI): domain Eukaryota; kingdom Metazoa; phylum Chordata; class Actinopteri; order Characiformes; family Distichodontidae; genus Distichodus; species Distichodus sexfasciatus. Next base: position 9,600 of record JAVGVS010001630.1, read on the forward strand.
ACTCTTTTTTGGTACATGTCGCGTACAAAGACAACACAAGAGCTCTCAGCAAATGAGACGGCGTTGTGCTGTTAAAAGTTTAAAAGTTAAAAACATTTTAAATAATATTACACAAGTATAATTCAATATTTAGCATAGAACAGTTTTTGACTGAGGCCCAACGTTCCCAACTGAGGCAAAAAGTCCAAACACAACAGTAAATGACTAATTATTCGCTATGATTTAGATTATAATATTGATCATCAAAATCGCAATTTCATATTTTTGGAAGATGTCAGCTTTTTATACTAGCTTTTAGATAAATGATTAGTAGCAGTATTTATTTAACTGCTCCAACCTATGAAAGTTATTTTCTGAATGTCATTAACATGCTTTTCCTAATGGCAACTAACTGTATAGATTTAGAGTTACACCGATCTAAAGGTTGGTATTCATGCACTTTAACAACTTGATTCAGCAAAACATTAAACCAAACATCATATCAGATTGATACAGTAGATCAATCTGCCACATACGGTCCTGTTGGCAAAATAATTAAATATGACCTGAGGACATGAGACGCCTGTAAGAGGTGGAGAACAAGAATGACGGGAGCCATGGGAGCTCAGCACAAATGCTTTAGCCTGACTATTATTTCACTGGAGCAACAGAATGAATTCTAAGCACAGTGTTAACCATAAAACAAATGTCTACATGAAAAAAATCTGACAAGACGGCACAAAAATGTGCAGAGGTCAGAGGTTAAAACAGTTTGGACTTGTGTGATAAATGATGCCGTGAGGTAAATAAGGATAAGATGCTGCTGATTTTCTGCTAAGCCCAACAAGACAGCATCTTAGCAAGAAATCTTTTATGTAAATACTTTTCTAGTAAACCCGATTCACATTGATTATTGTGGTGAAGCACTTTTAATTCATGGAATTTCTAACCCCACATCCCACATTGATTTTGTACAGCTTTGTATCAGTTCTCATTTAGTTGTGAACAACTGATTTTAACAGGTCTGTGCCAAAATCACTTCTTAAAAGTAATCTAACAAATACATATCAGACTGACTGTAAAAAGAGCGGATGTAGTGTTTAACTTCTTTGCAAATTCTTTGGTTAAACCTTGTTTTCCTTTGTCTACTTTTCAGCAATATATAAGCTGAAGAAATGACAAAATAATGTGCCTATTAGTTGCATACAGATGAGCTACCAAACATGCCAGCACAACCTATACAGACACTGAATTGCTAAACAAACAAATTATGTGTACAGTATAAACAATATCAAATGTTCTGAGAAGAAATTAAATTGGCAGAAGAAAGAAATAACTATATAAGCAGCTTGAGAGGCAGAAAAATCATTCAATACTTTCTCACAAAGAAAGTTTCCAGTAAGAAAGATAAATGATCAAATTTAACTTCACTGTGAAACCGTCATAATAAACTAACCTCAACCTCCTGCCCTCTTTACAGTCACGATCGCAAGGCTCTTACATGTCAGTCATGTCTTGATCTGAACATTAAAAATATGACTCTGGGTCTTTTAAAAAATTTCTACCAGGAAAAAAGACTGGATCATGTACTAATGTCATATTTATTAACTGAATAAAACCAACATAAACAGTAACTTCCTGCATGTTCTCACACTACCAATGTAATCTAATAGTCACTGTTTCTAACATTTCATTTCTAACATTTCTAACTATTCCTAAAAATCTAAGCCTGTGACACTGCTACAAGGTTCTTAGTTGACAAGTTCCTTTGTGCTATAAAACTCGCTGCTCATGCCTCTGAAAAGAGCCTTGGCTCGAGTATCTGTAAAACTGGGCACACAGTGGATCTGCAGAATTTCAGAGAAGCCCTCGGACAGAGTCGGAGCAGGAAGTGACAGGCATTAAATATCCACATTATGAAACATGCTATAAAAATATATATATTTATGTGCACCCGGAGAAAACCCAGCATGCAAACTCCACACAGAAAGGTCCTACTGCTGACCCGGGGCTCAAACCCAGGACCTTCTCGCTGTGAGGTGGCAGAGCTAACCACTGCGCTACCGTGCTACTAGTATGTTACTTTTACTTTACTATTTATACTTTCCTTCATGATTTTTCTGATAAACACTCCAGTCTTGTTTAAATATTTACCCCAGTAAAATCTTTTAGACAGTATCATTCAGATGCCATCCATCCATTTTCAGATGCTCGAACTCGTCTACTTGGGGAAGGATCTCATCCCTCACCCAGAGAGCACTCCACCCTTTTCCGGCTGAGGACCATGGTCTGCTGATTCTCATCCAAGCCACTTCACATTTGGCTGCAAATTGCTCCAGTGAGAGCTGATCTCAATGTGTAGCTTTCCTCTGTGTGCTCCAGTTTCCTTCAAAAATCCGAAGTTATGGCCTGTAGGTTGATTGGTGACTCTTAATTCAAGGTTCAAAGTTCTTTATTGTCATCAGTCGCTTAATACATGAACAAAGTGTCATGAGACAGCGTTTCCCCATGGCCCCGGTGCCACATATAATAAGATATAGTAACACTGAACATTACATTCAACAGGACGAAAGGTGCAACAAGCAACACAATAAATACAGTACAAACACAATAAATACAGTACGAAAGTGATGTTTAGTGAAGAGATGGAATGTAAACAAGTATTGCTTAGTGTGTTTTTAAGGCACATTGGCAGCATCAGCATCAACTGTCCCCATTGGTGTGATTGCAAGAGTGTGTGTGTGTGTGTGTGTATGTCCTGCGCTCACCCAGGGTCGGCCCCCAACTCACAGTTCTGTAGTTCCAAGAACTTTGTGACCCCGATATGGATTAACAGATAACAGACCTAGTTATACAAACCCTTGTAGCATAATTTCAATGAGGAGTACAGAAAACATTTAAGCAATGAGACACATGATGTTTTTGTGCTGTTGCTGCTATTCAGTGAACATTTACATTTACAACTTTTGGCTTTCCAGCGTGTGTACCAAAAAACAAACAAACTAATGAAACTGGCCTGGACAAAAATGATGGTACCCCTAGAAAAGACTGAAAATAATTTGACTATAGGGACAAGTTAAATTAAAGTGTGTCCTGTAATTAGCATCACAGGTGTCTTTAAGCTTGCAGTCAGTCAGTCTGCCTATTTAAAGGGTGAAAAGTAGTCACTGTGCTGTTTGGTATTATGGTGTGTACCACACTGAACATGGAACACAGACAGCTAAGGAGAGAATTGTCTCAAGAGATTAGAAAATTATAGACAAGCATGTTAAAGGTAAAGGCTATAAGACCATCTCCAAGCAACTTGATGTTCCTGTGACAACAGTTGCACATATTATTCAGAGGTTTAAGGTCCCCGGGACTGTAGCCAAGCTCCCTTGACGTGGCCGCAAGAGAAAAATTGATGACAAATTGAAAAGACGGATAATATGAAAAGAGCCCAGAACAACTTCCAAAGAGATTAGAGGTGAACTCCAAGGATGAGGTACATCAGTGTCAGATCGCACCATCTGTCGCTGTTTGAGCCAAAGTTGACTTAGTGAAGATACCACTGTTGAATGCAAATGATAAAAAAGCGAGACTGGAATTTGCCAAAATGCATACTGACAAACCACAAAGCTTCTGGGAGAATGTCCTTCGGACAGATGAGTCAAAACTGGAGCTTTTTGTCAAGTCACATCAGCTCTATGTTCACAGACGCAAAAATGAAGCATACAAAGAAAAGAACACTGTACCTGCTGTGAAACATGGAGGAGGTTCAGTTATGTTCTGGGGCTGCTTTGCTGCGTCTGGCACAGGGAGTCTTGAATCTGTGCAAGCGTAGCCGGCTTGTCCCGTCCAGGCTACCATACTCTGCGTTTAATGACGACCCCACGACGCCGTCTGCGTTGCCAGCAATGCTTATTTATTCTGCTTCTCTCTTTCTCCTGCATATGATTCTCCTCACTGCATACAAATGACAAAAAAATAAAACAACTGGAGTGCAAGCGGGAACAGTGGAGCTTGATCTCTCCTCACAATGTGCAGACATAATTCAAATGATCTATCAAGTGTTCACATATCTATTCAGAAATATTCAAATCTGAAAGATACAATAACATCTCATAAAATGGCAAAAGAAATTAGTGCATATTAGAGATCACAATCCACCATTTTGTGAAACAGCTCAAAGGTAGCAACGCATTGCTAATTAAACCAAGTACAAATGACCGAGAACATCTCAAAATAAATGGCATTATGGAAGTACATACCTGCATATAAATGACAAAATAAAACAACTGGAGCGCAAGTGGGAACAGTGGAGCTTAATCTGAGGGAATTAAACAGATCATGAAATTACCACACGCTCCATAATGGCGACCACCCGAACCAACACAACAGCGAACTTTTTAACAAAACGTCGCAAAAAACTGGATGGAAACTTGACTAATGGTACCTTCCATAATGCAAAGAAACAAACACATATACATCCAAGCAACTCAAAATAAAGATTTCTTCCCATTTTTTCCCCTTTTGTCGTTGGTGAAATTATTCTTAACGATGCACAAATAATAGTAAAGCGCACAGCATTTTCTTCTCTGCTACACAAGGTACATTGAAATCTCGAGACTTTCAAGTCATTCTGGAGCAAAATGTGCTGCCCAGCCTCAGAAAGCTTGGTGTCAGTCGCAGGTCATGGGTCCTCCAACAGGATAATGACCCAAAACACACAGCTAAAAACACCCAAGAATGGCTAAGAATAAAACATTGGACTTTTCTGAAGTGTAACGGAAGGGTACCAACAATTTTGTCCATGTCTGTACTTCTCTTAGTTATTTTTGAGAAAACATTGTTAATGTTTACTTAAAAATAAACACTTGACAGTGAAAAATGGAATCTTATACAACTGGCAGTGAAGAATTTTTTATGGAATGTATGGAGTAGAAAAAAGTCTGCTTGGGAAGAAGGAGAATCTTTTCTCATAATACTTATTCCTGGCACTCCAGAGGGCTCCGGTAAGGAAAATGTGTGACATGTGTTATCTTTATTGATTTTCTTGTTGGTCATATAATCTGTGTCTGTTAGAGGAAACCAGAGCACCCAGAGGAAACACACTTGATAAATTAAAATATGGGAAAGTAAAAATGGACAAGCAGAAGACACAAAAATGAGCTCCTTAAAAACTTTTTAAAAGACCATATGAAGTAAATGAACTGCTGTTTTGAACCAAGTGAAGAGGAATGGTGTATTTTTAGCAAAAAAAAGTCATTCCACGGCAGTCCGTGGGAGAGAACCAGTAGGAAACCCCTCACTAAAGAAACTCACAGCAGAACAAATTGTATTCTTTGAACTACAGTTGAATCATCTGAAAATTCTATATTCCATCACATCCAGAGAAGTTTCCCCAGTCACATTCCCCAGTCACACGCCATTCTCATTAAGTCACTGTTCCTAATCTGAATTCTAATATTTGTTCTGTGTACTCCAGAGTTTTCCGGTAAGGAAAATGTCTAATGTGCGTTTTCTTTCTTGATTTCCTTGTTGGTCATATGACCTTTTGGTCAATTAGTAACATTTGATGTTATCACAACTGTAGTGTAATATGGGTTATGGAAACTGTGCTTAGTTGCATGATGAATGTATTTTTGTTTTTAGTTAAATTGCAGTGCCATTTCACCCTGGCAGACTTTTGGGTTGATAAATTCAAATATGGAAAAGTGAAAATGGACGAGCAGAAGACACAAAAATGAGCTTCTTAAAAAACTTTTTAAAAAGACCATGTGAAGTAAATTAACTGCTGGTTTGAACCAAATATAGAGAAAAGGTGTGTTTGTAGTAAAAACAAAAACAAAGTAATTTCATTGTGGTCTGTGGGACAGAACCAGTAGAAAACCCCTCACTAAAAAAATTGACAGCAGAACAAATTACACTCTAACTACAGTTGAATCATCTGATAATTCTATTTTCCATCACATCCAGAACAGCCCAGTCACACTCCATTGATTAGAATTTTTTAATCAATAGGAATAAAAAAGTAATATAGAACAATGCATTGTTGGTTATCAAATAATTTTGTTCTGTAACCAGATGGATACCAAAGGTATAAAGAAGTGTTTCTGTCTTGTACATTTTTCTTCACAGTACTAAGCCATAGAATGTCTCTGCACAAAAAATCTCAAACCAATAAAACAGACGTTGTTCTGACTTTTTTCCTATTTTTAGTAGCCATGTCTACAGTTTCAGCTCTTTTATACTACATAATGGTAAAACTAATGATAATAATAAACAATGAGAATTTAATCTACTCCCTCTTATTTTCAGTCACTGTTTTTGGGCATTAATGCTTGGATGTACCATTTACCTCACTTCAAAATACAAATTCTTACAATTAGTCATCTTGTCGGTTTCATGTTTTGAGCTGTATTCAGAGACACCCTGGTGCATGTTTACATTGTTTTATGCAACAAAGAACAGAATGATAAAATATTCTAAAAAAACTAAAACCCATAATCACATGCTGAAAAGCAGAACTTTCTAAACTGTGGAAAACAAGTCACTAACAATACAATGGAATTAAAAATTTTACTTTTATATAGTGTGTGCTCAGAAGTTTTACTTTTCATGAAAATATAACTTAATAGTTAACTACAGTATATTATTGACTGGAATAATTAAAATGCAATGTAGTGACTTCCTCCTCATCTCTGATTAGAACAACGGTGGTGCATATCCCAATATAAACAGCGTACTGAGCTTCCTTGTCTCATTTCTAGAGCTATGGATAAGATGTTTGTTGTGTTGTTGCTGCTTTTCAGTGCAGTTGGACCAGTTAGAGGAATCAGACTGGATGGAAATGGGTACACGGACATTCTTGTAGCTATCAACCCAGATGTGCCAGAGAGTGACATTTTAATAGATCAAATCAAGGTATGTTTTCATTTATGTTGCAGTTTATAGGTAGTTACTGTAAATGAAGCATTAGTCAATCTCAGGGTTAATACAACAAAATAAAATGAAGATGCCTGTATCTTAAAATTAAAAAAAAATGTTTGGAGAACTAAGAGTTAAATGATGGAGGTACTGGAGGTAGCCAGATATATAACACAACCTCATTTATTGCAAGTGCTATCTTCTGGACATTATGAATATTATCAAGATTACAGGCTAGTGTTAGGCTAGAAATATAGTCCAAATTTAGATCATATTGCTATAAGGCATGACGGGTGCTCTGGTTTCCTTCCACAGTCCAAAAGCATGTGCTATAGGTTAATTGGTGACTCTAAATGAGCCCTGTAAGGTGTGAGTCAGTGTGTGAGTGTGTGTGCCCTGCAGTGTATTGGAACCTGGGGAGGGTTGGTCCCCGCCTTGTACCCGTAAGTTCCCAGGATAGGCTCCGGTTCCTGCCGTGATCCCGGTTGGGATTAAGCAGTTCGGATAATGAATGAATGAACGAATGAACTTTTTCACCCTTTTTTGGCACTGCAATTTCTTCATTCAGTTGCTCATCAAGTACCTTTTAGAATACTTTAAAAGTCACCATATTTATTATTGTCATTTACTTACATATTAGCACTTGTGATACTGACATTGGGCATTGATTCACTGTTTTTTCAAATCTTCACAGGGTATGATCACAAATGGATCAGAATATCTCTATCAGGCTTTAGACAACAAATTGTACTTCAAGGAGGTGACAATATTAGTACCACCAAACTGGAACGGTAGTACTTATGAGAGGGCACGGACAGAAAACTATGATCAGGTAACATTTTTGTTATTCTTGCACTGAGACATTATTAGTTAAAATCCAATTGTGTCACGACGTTGCTTGAAAATATACTTGAAATTATTTGTAAATATTTCACAGGCCAAAATCATTATTGATAAACCTAACCCTTCATTTGGTGACGACCCTTACACTGAACAATTAGGAGGTTGTGGACAGGAGGGTAA
>JAVGVS010001631.1:0-17443 GCA_032718565.1 Distichodus sexfasciatus
GGAAACGCCCCTCGTTTCACTGATCAAAAGGTAAACGTGTAATCACAAGTTTAAAGTATTTCTTTCTGAAAAGTGCATCAACTGTTATTGTTAAAAGTTTCATATTTATATAATTTTTATATCATTCTGACTCACGTCGACGATGTCGCGCTTGGTCATCAGTAGGTCTTTTTATGCTTTTAATGTCTTTAATTGTTGCGTTACACAAATAATATTTCCTTTGCTTTGCCAAAAAAAAATCCAGACCATACATTTTATTTACTTAAATATTGGCTAAAGACAGAAATAACACACGAGTTGGCAATCTCATGTTTATTTATTTTAGCAGTGATGTGTGCAGTAAAGTGATGGGACTTTTGACTTTGGACTGAACATTCACGATGAAAAGTTAAATTCTTGAGTGTAATAGTGTGTAAGTGAGAATAGTACGGTATATTAAGTAAGTTAAATATGGATGTTGGCTTAAGTTTTTGTAGTTGCTTCGCCACATTTGAATCAAATTTAATATCATTGTAAATTCTAGTTTTGTCATAACAGATTATTGGAGTATAAAAGGGGCTTTAAAACATTCTAATATTTTAAAATAAAAAAGCATATTATATAAATTTATTTTATATCATTATATATTCAGCTGTAATAAAAATAAGGACAACAATGCTGTAAAAGTGCACTCTTAATAATAAAAAGCAGGACCGACAGATAAGGTTGTCTAACAGTACACAAACACCTTTTTAAATTTTTAACACCACGGAATTATAAAGGCAGATACTTTTTCTTCAAGCTTATTTACACACAGATTTGTGTCTCTAAACACTGCAAAAGTTCACTATATAATCAGTTTGTGCAAATACACACAAAAAGCGTAAAAACAGTCACCAGTTATTTTCAGTTAAATATGAGGTTTATAATTAACCAACTAAATTAAAATTAAATTAATCTGTCGTTACAACATTTGCAAATTAGAATTCAAGAGTGAGATGGTTAGTGACTTTGATTAATTATTTGAATAATACGGCTTCTGGTTGTTGATTTGCAATAGCAGGAATTTTCCAGAAGAGGCAGTGGTAGCTGAAGGTTAGCGGTTGGATACCCTGGAAAAGGGAAGAAGATAAATGTTTGATGAAAACAACTGGCCAAATTAATTAAAAGATATAAGACAATACTACAGTCTCACTATTTTTCCAACTTGGCTTTAGCGCCAGATTACTGAGGCAGGTTCAAGGAGAGCCTTGAAGAGACCCGATGATCGTCTGTATCGCACAGAGAGCAGGCTGCAGGCCGCTGGCCTGGCAGTGTGGAGAACAGAAACCACATTGAAACTCCACCACGTTCTTGGGCTCCGTGCATACAGCCACAGTCCGCAGTTCATTAAATAACTTCTAGCATCACTGAAAACAGAGAAAAGAAAGAGAGGCAGAGCCTTAATGTACATTCAACAGCCATCATTAAGAAGAAATGTATTCATAATATACAGTTATGCAGTTTTCATATTGATTCTGACATTCACTGATATTTGAAATAGTATTCTTAGAGTAGAACAGAATCTCCAAATTATGAAGAGCACTCCTGAGGGCAAATTTTAGTGCATACCTATTAGAGATTGGCCGGTACCACTTTTTTATGTCTCAGTAATACCAATATTGTAAATTTGGATATCTGCCGATACCGATACAAATCCGATACAGTCATAGTTTTTTTTTAAACATTAAAATAATAATTTAAAATGTTTGAATACATAACTGAATTATTATTAATACTGTTTCCTACTATAACAATGTAATAAATAACTGCAAGCGGTATTACAGGGCCATACAGTTTTACGCTATCAGTTTTTGTGAATCAAAGTGGACAGAGCGTTGAAATATGACCGCGTTTTCATCCTTTTTATCCGGTGCTTTCTGATTCCAAAACTTATTAGGCAAAATGCAAAATAGCTTATTATAGCACCACCAACTGGCAGAGTGGTGCAATTTCTTTTGCCTGAGTAGTGGGTGGGGTGCCAGACCTACCAAATTTCTAAGCTGTAGACCACCACCCAGAGCCGGATTTCTATGACACTCGGAATGTGGTGTTGCAGTCCTATGCCAAGCCGACCACAGTTATTTGCATATTACAGAAATATGAAGACCTAAATTAAAAATGTGCTGGATAGAAATTGAAAGAGTGTCTTGGGGATTCAAATGATACCAGTTGTAGATTGGACAAAAATCCAGAAGACTAGTTAGAAAAAAAGATGGGTTTCATTTTTATGTGAAAATTAGCGAAAAATCCGTCTGACAGAAATGAATCTTGAGGGTGTAAAATTTCCTCTGTAAACCAAGGAATAAGATATAAGATTTTGAAGTCTTATATCATTTTTAAATTTTGAGAACAAACATTGTTCATTTTCTTCTTTCTTATTGATTACACCATAACGTATAAGAAATAAAAAACATCTCCCGTCTTTAACATGCAGAGGGATCAAGATCTTGTCTTGTCGGCGCCACACAAGCGGTGTCTGTCGTGTCACTGGCCAGAAATGACGTGTGAAATACTAGTGAGGAGCTGCTCTAAGCAGTAAAATAGATCAGCAAACCCGATTCTAGAAAAAACTGCCCTCGACCATTTTTATAATAGAATTATTGAGTTATTGGAACAATTTCAGCTCTACTTTACGCGGTACCACCCATGCATAACAGGTGGCGTGGACGCATTTCTGAATCGGCTCCGCCGACGGCTCAATGCCACTGATACCGATCCCGCTGTTGTTTGGGCAGGTTATCGGACGATACCGATCCACATAGGATCGGCTACATCTCTAATACCTATAGTGCTTGTGCAAAACATTTTGTTTATTGGGTTTCTCTCAAATTCTTCAGTTGTATAATATCACATAAATTTCTTAACTTTCTTAAGAACAAATTTGAAAAAATACTTAAAGTCACACCCGTACAACCAGTAAATGACACTGTAAAATTGAAATATTGAAATCGTACTTCCTCATGAACTGCTGGTGCATATATTATTGCAACACTATTTGGACTAGTGATTGTAATTATGTAGGAAACATTAGTTACTTACGTTCTATAATTTACATACTACTGATTGTTTTCTCTCTCTCCCCACTTGACTCTTAATACGATAGTTGCACATCTTATTGGACATTCTTGTACACAGCATGTTTAGAATTCTCATATTTAACTGCCACAGAGCATACTTTTAATGCAAAAGAAATCAGGACCAAAATTATGCATGGAACTATTGCACAGACTCTATCTCACCATCTGGATTTAATGTTTTATATTTTATAGTCATGTCTCGTTGTCTTGTCTCTCTATGTCTCTATGTCTCTCTATGTAAAGTTGACTTTGACTTGGGGCCCGATTGAAAGGCAGAGAGAGGGCGATACCAATGAAAAAAATCTATGCATTCACAAACCTGGCATACACACACACACACAGACACACACACACAAAAGGTCTATTTATTTCAATATAGAACAAATTATTGTCTATAAAATATATTATTCTTAAAATTCAAAAGATCTCAGGCTCAGTAAATGGGGCTGCGTTGTCCTTGAGAACACCTCTTACACGCCCCTTGTGGCTGGGCCTGAAAAGAAAATATTGAGGGGCAGGCCCAAAGATGTTTTGATACACACATCTGAGTTACTGTATGGGTTCAATGAATCAGCAGGGCAAGGTTTGTGGATGTGAGGAACAAAGTTAGTGCTTGAGTTTGTGCCTGTCCTTAAGGGTGTTGTCCAGATTAGAATAGTTTTTGCTGGGGCCCATTTAGCAGCCCCTAATGTTGCCACTACTAAAAACTATGAGGGCACCATTACCACCCAGCGCCAGCAAAAGGCAGTGGACAGGAACATCTGCAATACAACAACACTTGACTTAGCAACAAATCACTAATTGCTTTTGATGATCTTAGGCAATGTAGTCCAAACTCTTCATCTTTCACTTACAACAACAATATTACCATCCATGTGTTTTATTACAGCTTGACATGCTTTAAAAGCGGCGAGTAAATGAAGTGAACGAAAGAATGATATGGTCAAATGGAAAAAGTTACTTTTTAGAATTCACATTGTTATTTTATTATTTAATTATAGCTCAATCCTCATGTGTTTTTTATGTACACTTGCTTTAAAAGGGACTTCTAAATTTTATTAGGGGCATTGCAGTGGAACTTGCTGGTACCCTATTAAGTGTCTTTGATTTTTTGGGGGTTTCTGCCTTAAAAGCGTTGTGGAAAAATCTGCTAAGACCTACTAGCTGAAATTTGGCAGGTAGGTCCGACTTTTACTACTCAGGCAAGAAACAATTGCACCGTCATTATTGCATTTTTTCAAAAAATTTGCATTTTGCGAATAAATATTGAACCTTAGCTCCGATTCTTGAAAATAACCTATCATCTTATTCCTTGGGTTGAATGAATCTTTTAGACCCTCGCATCTATTTCTGCCATATTTGATTTTTCGCTAATTTGCATAAAATGAAAACCCATCTTTTCGAACTAGTCCTGGATTTTTGTCAATCTGAATACAAATGGTATCATTTGAATCGAACTGCCTCTTCTTTAATCAGCACATTTTTCATTTTAGGTCTTCATATTTCTGTATACAAATAACTGTGATACATCTTGGCATGGGACTGCAACACCACACACCGAGTGTCATAGAAATCCACGGCTCTTTGGTGGCGGTATAATAAAACTATTTGGTTTGCTAACTACAGCTTTGGGGAATTTGGCTGTTGGGTCACAGCCTCCACCCACTACTCAGGCAAAAAAAATGCACCACTCTGCCAGTTGGTGGCGCTATAATAAGCTATTTTGCATTTTGCCTAATAACTTTTGAACCGTGGCCTCGATTCTCAAAGTCTTATACCATCTTACTCCTTGGGTCAAGAATGAATCTTTACAATCCCTCGCTTCTATTTCCTGTATTGAATTTCTCGCTAATTTATAATATGCACAACCATCTTTTTACCAAACTGGTCCCTATGGATTACTATCCAACCTGCATACCTTCAATATCACTTGAATCTAAGACACTCTTCTTTAATTATTATCGAGCACATTTTTAGGTCTTCATTTGGCTGTAATATGCAAATAAATGTGGTGGGCTTGGCATAGGACTGCAATGCCACACACTGAGTGTTATAAAAATCCGGCTCTGGGTAGGCTACAGCTTTGAATTTGGCAATTGCGTCTGGCACCCCTCCACTACTCGGCCAAAAAAAAATTGCACCACTCTGCCAGTTGGTGGTGTTATAATAAGCAATTTTGCGTTTTGCCTAATAAGTTTTGAACCGTAGCACCCTAGATAAAAGGATGAAATGTGTCATATTTCAACGTCTGTCACACTGATTCGTCAAAACTGATAAAGCTGCAAACTGCACGCCTTTGTAATCACTGCTTGCAGTTATATTTGTTATATTTTTAAAAAGTGGTAAATAGGATACATATAAGAAAAAGCAAAACTTTGTTTTTGACAAAGAAACAAATGTCACTGGTTTAAATGTGTTTGGAAATAAATATAGGAACTCCCAACCTTCAGTCAAAAAGCAGGAACGGTATTTACCGATGTGTATTGAATTTAGGACATACTTATTTACAATATAGTACAGTGTAGTCTGGCAGAGAGTGTAATATATATACTAGATGAAGGTTCTACTCCATTTATAGCTTGGATTTTTTGATGGTTAAATCTTTTAGTAAAATATGATTCCAACTCAGATAAAAAATAAAAGTCAAAGTCAGGAGTGAAATCAGAGTAAATTTGTGTATACACTTTTATACACTGTACAGATAATATACAGAGAAGGCAGAGACAACATGGCTCAGTTTTTTCAGTGCAACAGGAAATAAAGGACAAGAACAAATAAAGCACTGAATAACAATATATAAAATAGAGATACCAAAAATATGCATTTAAACTAGAATGGAATATTAAATATAACTCTAAACTAAAACTAGAAGTAGAGGTAGATGAGAGACAGTTTGGATGCAGTATTACCTACAAAAAGTGGAAGTTGACATTTACACTGGATGTGCAGGAGGTTAGAAACAGTTTCAATATGAAAGTCTATATCAGTCTTTTATCAAAACGATAAAAAGTACCAATGACTAACATTTAGAAAGTTTTGCAGATAGTTTAACCAAGATCTGTGCAATATTTTTTTATAAAAAATGTGTAGAAACGGTTAGAAAGTGACCAGTGATATATACATTCGAGTGTTCAATGGTTGTGCAAATAAGTAGCGGCAGTGCAAGTGTAACAGATTTAAAAAGGTGTTTCCACTTGCTTTGGTTGTTATATGTGTATGGCCCTTTAATTGCGGTAGAGCCGCACTCCCTGTTCATTGGCTGGCGGCATGTTGGAAACTGTTTCTGGTTAAATCAGAGATACGGCCAGCAAAGGTGGTTGTGGTGGGATGTTGTGCAGCTGTGGAACTGATCGCCGTTTGAATGTGTTTTTAACGGTACATGTTCTATTATATATTACTGTTTTGCAAACTGTTGTATATCTACTCTTGAAAATGTTGAGAGATATTCGCGCCAGCAAAGAGAGTGGTTGTGGTGGGATGTTGTGCGCTGTGGAACTGAATCACTTCGTTTGAATGTGTTTTAACAGAATTAAGTCACCGGTAGCGAGAAATGGTGTTAGTTGTCTCAGTTATTACACTGGCACTTAGTCTGAAACACGTTACAATGGTGCCGTGACCGTGACTCTGGAAGCAGCGTGCTGGAACGACTGATCGGAGGTTTCCGGAGGTGTTCGTACCGTGGGTGACAAGGCTTTCGTGAGGTATTTGGTGCAATGCTGCTTTGACCTGAGGAGTAAGGACCTTCGCGTTCACGCTGGGGCTCTGAGATTGGGGTATTGTGGCATCAAATTAGACACGGATTGACAACAATAGCAGCTGAAGATTTAACTTTGAAGCAAAATGTTTTTGAAACTTTAAAAAAAAAGACAATTACTGAGGTTTATTGAAAAGTGTATTGTAGAGACTGAAATTTAGCACAGAGACATTTCCATGAACTTTGAGCCCTGGAGAACTAGGATATATTTTGCAGAACCTACACAATTTTCTTCCTCCTCGTTCCTCCTGAAAGTGTCATTCTGAAGTTTTGGGCCTAGGTTTACATTTTATTTTTGTTAACCATTGCTGTTGTCAGTGTTGAACATGGAATCAGAGAACAGTTTTTGGAAGAGGTAGGGCTTTTCATGTTTCCTATACCTTCGAGAGGTAGATTAGATTATACTCCTGTCACGTCTACTCCCATGTTTGATTTAGGGGACTGTACTAATCTGTAAGCAACCATTTAAGCCTCACACCTCAGTTAAGTGTAGGCAATTGAAACAACCCAAGTTTGAAGGGAGCCAATGAGTCAATGGAATCCTGTAGTGAGGGATGGTGGAGCGAATGGGGCAGCTCTGTTAGAGCACTAGCTTCAGTTTTGAGTCTAGTGTGTGTGGATGTAGTAATGCTGAGCTCATCTGTCCTAAACAAGGTTCTAAATCAGAAATCAAAGAACCTGTTTTGTTTTAGGGTGACCGAGCTGAGCCATACACAATCCATGAGTGGGAAGCCATAGTGCTGTCATATTTGCGCAAAATAGGGACGCCAATTGAAGAACAAGCTGATGAAGTCATGAGTGGAGCTTTATAGAGGCGAGCAAAGTTGTGGTGGGCTTCTTGCAGTAACCCTCCTATTGATTGTGCAAGGGCCCAAGTCCTATTTGCAGTTGCTAAAACAGCATTTCAGTGACACAGCTTATTCTAGCATGCCATTGGCTGATTTTTATGGCACACTCCCACATGCTGGTGAAGACCCCTTTGATTACTGGCTGAGGCTGAATAGAGCCATGGGCGTGGCGGGACTGTTTAAAGACAGAATAAGAAGACTGATAGTTTGTCCCGTGAGCTCACTGTAATGTTTATCAGGCATTGTCCAGACCTGGCTATCCTTATCATTCAGAATTAAGACCTGTGGGCAGTGGATGGCACTGATGTTCACACGTTTGGAGGAGTATGGTAGAAGCTTGATGTGGCTCCGTATTAGAGTGCCCAATGCATCCTCTTTTGAGACAGGAAGTTGCCGTTAGGCCTTCTGAAACGAAGGATAACACAACTGTTAAACTAGAATCTGATGTATACCATACTCCAACTAAAGTACATTAGACCATGGAACGAATCTTAGCAATGTTGGAGGCGTGTCTTGGAAAGCCCGGACAATCAAGGCATCAGGCGGTGCAAATGGCATCTGCCTAAATGCACAGAAACAGAGTAAGGCCTCTCTACCATAGCCAGAATTATTATTGGGGATAATGAAAGCCACCACCATTTCTGAAACAAATCATCTCCTGTATTTTTCTCTGTTTCAAAGCAGGTCATGCGTGCAGAGTGTCCTAAAGCTAAAGCACTTCTGGCCTGGTGCCTGAGTTGGATGCTGTTCCGCGTACGGGAAACGAATAGGCCTGCATGTGGAGGGGGTGAGTGTAAGGCCAAATGATAATCCCCCGCCATTGTTGGATTAGCAGTCTGGAGTCTGTGCTCTCAAGTACCCATGAAGAGTATAGTTCTGGAATGTACAGTTGTCCTGCAAATGCCTGAAAACTTGAGCCCATAGTGGTCTGTTTTTACTACAGTGATTATTGGTAGGCAAGTTGAGGCATGTAATGCTTGACCCCACTGGGTCAATGGCTTGTACCACAAGCTCCAAGATCTTACCGCGATTGCTGAGTACTGGTGTGTTGTCAAGCCTCTCACTTGCCCCAACGGATGTTGTTTGGTTGGATGTGGGCACCAAGAAAAACAAAACCCATAGGAATGATCGAGGAAGCTGGGCATGGATGTTTACGGCTGTCCGTCACTGTTCGACTTTGTGTCGAGGCCAGGGTGATGATCTAATTCTTGGCAGTAATCTTGGAAACATTTGATTCATCAGCTGAGAGGTTCTTCCAGAGTTGCCAGTAAGTGTGTCTGAACATAGTGTGGCAACACTGAACAAACAAAGTTTGTGATCTACTGGCCAATGTGGAGAAACTGGAGAAATGGTACTGTCCTGATTTCTAGGAAAGGTAAAGATCAAAACGGCAGTGTCACTCGAACCTATGTCTGAAAACCTAGTTTGGGGCAAACTGCAAAGCACTCATGACATCTCAGCTGGCAGTGCTGTCATTTTGGAGCCCAGCAGAGTGAAATCAAGGCCAAGGTCAGTGCTGGTTGGAAAAACAGTAGCTTTGATACGTAAAGATGGATGGGTTCCCCTCAAAGTGATAAATCCTTCTGAGAAAGCAGTTACTTTGAAAAGGAATTCAACACTTGCAGATGCTTTCCCTTGCATGGCATTGCAGGATTTTGACTGCTCTGAATTTCCTGATTCTGACTCATTTGCTCTTGAACAAAAGTTTCAGAGGACAGCCGATGTGTTAACCGACAAACAGGATGAGTTGAGTGTAACAGATGCTCTAAGCTTGGCCAGGTCGGGATCCAACGACTCATGTGCTGCTGATGATTGGACAGTTTTACGTGACTTGGGCTTAGCTGACTTGGATGTGGAGTCTTGCGATGTGTCTCCTGACTGCAAAGCGAAACTTGTTCAACTTATCTCCTCCAGGTACCATTCCATCTTTTCCGAAACAAGTTGGACTGTGGAAAGGCTACTGGTTTTTGTTCATAGCGTGCGCCTGGTGTTGACCAGGCCTTTTCGGTTGCCTTATGTCGTCGTCTTGCTCCCACTCAGTATGAAAACCGTCAGCTTTGGATGAGATGGAAGAACGTGAAATCATACGAAAGTCTAGTAGCGAGTTTGCATCACCGCTTGTCCTAGTCTGGAAGAAGTCCGGAGACTTGAGAATATGTACAGACTTCCGTTGGATTAATGCTCGCACAATCAAGGATGCGCATCCGCTTCCCCACCAAGCAGACGCTCTTGCTGCGTTGGGTGGAAATGCCTATTTTTCTGCTATGGACCTCACATCTGGCTACTATAATGTAGAGGTTCATGAAGATGACCGGAAATACACAGCGTTTACATCACCCTTTGGATTATACGAATATAATCGGTTACCGCAGGAGCGCAACTGATAGTCGGCCACCTTCATGCGGATGATGTTGACAATATTCGGGGATCAGAATTTCATCAGCCTATTATGTTATCTGGATGATGTCCTGGTGTTTGCACCCACCGAAGAGCTGGCATTAGAAGCGCCTAGAAATGGTGTTCAAGCGTTTGAAGACTCATAATCTCAAGCTGGCTCCAAAGAAGTGTCATCTCTTGCGGAGTTCTGTAAAATTTTTGGGCCACATTATTAGTGCGGACGGAATTTCTACCGATCCAGAAAAAGTCAAAGCTATTACTTCTGTCACTGAGGATGATCTTATGGTTGAGAGTACCAATGCTCCCAGTCAGCAGAAGATAAGGTCTTTTCTGGGCATGGTAGTGTTTTACCAGCAGTTTATTGAAGACTGTTCGTCTATTGCCAAACCGTTGTTCAACCTTACCACTAGAAGAAAAGACACCGCATTAAGAAGTGGAAACGTCCCGAGCGCGTTTCAGAAGTTATCTGCTTCAGACTGGACTGAGGAATGTAGTCAGCATTTACGCAGATTGAAGCAGGCTTTGCTTGACCAAGTCTTGTTGGCTCATCCGAATTTTAATGAGCCTTTCTTGCTTTCGGTAGACGCTTCAAGTAATGGGCTAGGGGCTGTTTTGTCCCAGATTCCAGCTAATTGGAGCAATGACTGAACCCTGTTGCTTTACTTAAACAAATCAACTTACCTATACTTGAATCTCGATGCCTGCATCGGTTGGAGTTTTTACGGCTATGAAATGGGCTATCTTAAACCAAGTTCATCACACTGGCTCAGGGGTCAGAAATTTACAGTTTGGACAGACAACAACCCATTAACATACATTCTGTCCAAAGCAAAATTGGATGCTTGTGAACATAGATGGGTTGCTGGTCCAAAGAACATAGTTGCGCTGGCCTGGGCGAGAGCCCTTTGTGCACCTAGTATGCTCCATCGTCTAACAAAGAGTTCCTTACGGTGAGTTATTGGCAAGCTGCTGATGTGCACACAGACCATGTCCAGGATGTCTTTAAGTTGGTCTCTCATCCCTTGACAGTACTCCCTGATACTGAAGGTGTAGCTGTTTAGCAATAGATACAGCTATGGCCTCCTCACTTACCTGTACGATATCCAGCGCGGGAAGTGGAAGCTGTTCTTGCACTCATGTGGGCATAGCGATGAAAACATCGGGCCACATACTTGTATTTATGCCTCACCTTCCACAAGCCACAATACCATCTGACTCAACTGGGCGTTGATGTGATGTCTCCACTTGACAATCTAATGAAGAGGGCAGGGAAGACATTGTTTTGAGCAGAGTATTGATTTAACTTTGTCGAGGGCGGGAGACCCTAGCAGAGAGAGCGGATGAATGAACCAGCCACTGTCTTGAAACTTCTGAAACACTGGGGAAGCTACTGATGAAAAATGGTGTATTATATAGACTTTCGAAGAATAGTGTCACCAAAAGGAAGACCTACCTGTATGTCGTGCCTGATGCAGTGAAAAACATGGTGTTGAAAGGTGTTCATGACCGGAAAAGCGGGACATCAAGGTCAGCAGCCCGGACTCTGTATCTCTTGCACCGACCGGGGTTCTTTTGGCATAGCCTGGAGCATGATGTGAGAAGTATGTAAGTACTGTAAAATGCGTCACGTGATCAGCAAGATTACCAGAGCCAGAGGAGTGCGTGCACGTTGGAGAGAACATCATTACGACGGAGCCCTTGAACTGGAAATCTCACATAGACTTTTTGATGGCGGAGGACCTGCCAACCGGTCCCTGGATGTATTGTGACCGACCATTTTACTAAGATGTGAGTCGCGTTCTTGTGTCAGAATGATCCTGCCAGCTGCTTGGCATAACTGTGAACTCTTCATGTTTATTTCCAATCCAGTTCACTCTGACAGAGGCTAACTTTGAAGATGCTTTGATGGCCTGAACTGTAGATGTATTTGGGGGTTCAAATCAAGAACAACTCCTATCATCCGATGGGAAATGAGCATGTGAGGAGGATGAACAGGACTCAGGAAACTGTAATCATTTTTTCACTTCCAGCAAAGACCAAGCAAAAATGGCCTAGAGTATTGAAATCTCTGACTTTTTGCTTATAATTGCACCATCACAGACCAGGATATGCTCCTTTCCTGTGTGATGTTTTGGGAGGATTCGCGGCACCTGTGGACCTGGTATTACGTAACTGTTCTGGCGGACGATGTTGGCCAGACTCGACCAGTTGTAAGCTCTTGAGGAGATATGCGAGGCAATGCATGTTGCATCTGCTGCTGAACAGCTGAAGAACATCTGTTGTACAATAGGAAGGTCGGTGGATTCATTGATGTCGGTGATCTGAGTTTTTACTTGCCCAGCAAAGAGAGCCGTGGAAGCAGAGCTTGCTGACCTTTGAGAGATCACCGGCGTGCACGTTGTTGGAAGCCGCGAAGTCCTTGCCTACAGAATTAAGCACAGTCGTACTGGTGTTACTGAAAACTATACATCGTAATCTTATAATGCCAGTGCTTTCCACTTACTGATGATGATTTGGAGAGTGCTGCAAACGAAAATCACCTGGAGTGGCTCAGAAGGGGTGTTGATTCTGTAGTTTGTGATTAATCTGAAGATGCTACTAACTACAGAGGACTGGAAATTGGGTATCCTGGCTACCTTCTGATGGCATGAAACTGACCAGACACAGATGATGTGGAGAACCTGCAAATGTTCTCAAGAGCCCCTGTCCACCAGGCTGTGGATCTTGGCTCAGTTTAATGAGGTGGAGTTTGATGTGATTAACAACTCTGACACAGCAACTGGGACCTGGGGGTCTTAGCGATATTCGGGTATGGTCAAAGCGTGCCTGAAGCGGCTACAGAAACAGATTTGAAATATCTGCCTGTCCCTTGGGTGCTGTAATACCTAATGGTGGTCAGTTTGCTAAAAGCCAATTCAGTATCTAATATTAGTGTTGCGCCTTTCCTGCTGAAAGTTCACTAAGCCTGTAAGATCAGGCTGGTAGGCTATTTAAAACCAGTCACAAAGGTTTATTGAGATAATGAGCCAGCAGAAAGTTCTGGGGTGAGCATGAATATGGTGCTTGAGTGTTACATGGTGACTCATTTTTCTGCACTCTTGCTGACACACCTTTATTTGTGTGTTGCTGTGATGTCTCTATTATTTATGTTTTTGGATGATTTAAAGCGTTAGTGTGTAAGTGTGCTACAATCACTGACTTGAGACAGAAGTTAAGTCTCTTTTGAAGGACTTGTGTGTCCAGAATGTATGAAATGTGGTTGGTTTAGCTAACATGTAATGGGCATGTTTGTCCTATGAGTGTCTAGGGGATTGTACCTCTTCTCACTTTAATTCCTGTGGGGAATAGTGTCTGCATTCGACAGCAATTTCATGAAGTTTTGAACACATGTATGTAATTTTTTCTTTTCTTTTCTTTCTTTCTTTCTTTCTTTCTTTCTCGTCTATTTTTTTTCTTTCTTCATTACTGTATATAGTTTATTTGCTTTTCTGATGTTATGTTGTGATCAGTGATATACTTTTTGATAGTTTGGCATTCATGTTTTGTGGGAGAGCAGAGTGGAATTCAGTAGAGAAGTGTAACAGGTTTAAAGGTGTTTCCTTGCTTTTTAGTTTGTTATATGTGTATGGCCCTTTAATTGCGGTGAAACGCCTCCTTCATTGGCTGGCGGCATGTTGAAACTGTTTCGGTTAAATCAGAGATATTAGCCAGCAAAGTGGTTGTGGTGGGATGATGTTGTGCGCTGTGGAACTGATCCTTAGTTTGAATGTGTTTTAACAGGTACATGTTCTGTATATATTACTGTTTTGCAAATATTTGTATATACTCTTGAAAATGTTAGAATATTAGCGCCAGCAAAGAGTGGTTGTGGTGGGATGTTGTGCATTGTGGAACTGATCACGCCCGTTTGAATATGTTGTAAACAGAATTAAATGATCACCGGTAGCGAAATGGTGTTGGTTGTCTCAATTATTACACACCACTTGAATCGAGCGTTACACTACATAATTAGCAGTGTTATAGTAACAAGTCAACAAGGAGGAATTACATCTTTCTGGAGACAGTGTCAGTGCCTTGCTGAATGGGGAATGGTCTGTATAGCAGCATGTGCACCAACAGTGATGGTGATGTGTAAGTGCAGAGTCCAGTTAGTTCACAGTCTGCTGAGTGTGTGTGGGAAGTGTGAGGCAGGAAGTGTGTTTAAGAGTCTGATGGCTTATTGGGAAAAAGCTATCATGCCTCCTGGGCGATTCGAGTCCCTGTCTTGGCGATAGCGTCTGCGGATGGGGAGTGTAAAGTCCACATGTGAAAGGATGTGAGGTGTATACACGATGAAAGGCCACTCTGATGCAGTGTTTGAATGTCCTGCAAGCTGGCGGGAGAGGCATGTTGCCAACTGCTGACAATCATACAAAGCCACCTGTTATCGGCAACAGTGCTGTTGCCGAACCAGATGGAGATGCAGCTGGTCAGGACACTCTCTGTGGTGTCCCTGTAGAACACTGTGAGGATGGGAGGAGGGAGGTTGGCTCGCTTCAGCCCGTCTCCAGAAGTGGAGCGCTGCTGGGCCTGGTGATGGAGGTGGTGTTGGTGGTCAGGTGAGGTAAATGCAGGAGATGTGAACTCCAGGAACTACATATTTTTACAGTCTCAACAGTGGAACCGTGGATGCTGAGTGGTGTGTGTGGGTGGGCAGGGGTTCTCCTGAGTAAGCGATTACACTGCCGTGTTATCCACATTCAGCGACAGGTTGTTCTCACTGCACCAGGCAATAGCCGCTGAACACCTCATCTCTGTAAGCTGACTCATCCACCACGGTGATGTCATCGGCCAGTTTGATGATGTGGTTTTGAGCTGTGCAGGGCAGTGCAGTAAATGGAGTCAGGAGTGTGAACAGAAGTGGACTGAGAACACAGCTGAATCCCAGTATGCAAATGACCCAGTGTCAGGTTTCTCAGTGATAGGCAGGTTGGGGGCAAATGCAGTGCGCAACAGCAGGAGGTTTTGAGGAAGCAGCAAATCTCTGTCGTCAAAATCACGAGTTTCATTTTATTTTCATTATTGTATTTTTCAGTTTTATTTTTTAAGACTTGGTGAACTGATTTTTTTTATAACTTGGCCTACCTTTTAGTTTTGTTAATTGATGCAGGTAAGTGTATTGTTGATTTGAATATATATAATACAGGCCATCCAGTCAAGTAAATGTCATGTTTTTTAGTTGTTATAATCTGGAATATTTCTTTTTTTTTTTTTTTTGTTTTGTTTTATTTTCAGTTTTCCCCCTGAGGATTGCCACCTTATAAGTGGTCAGGGGCTTTGCGTGCCTCAATGACCCTAAAACTACACCAGCAGAAAGCTTAGCCTTCAGGTGGGACACCCAAATTGGACAGGTCTTGGGGTATAGGCCTGACAAGGTGCAATCCAATTACACATGACAAAACAGTTATCAGAGCACCCCACCACTACCCACCCCTTTCCTGCCTCCGTCGCCACCGTAAGCCCTTCACATTTTAGGTCTGCCCCTCATAAATGCCTGTGTAGGAACCACGGCCCTGGAAATGCATTTCCTTCGTCTGTTTGCAAAGGTGAATTCCCGCTACTGTCCACTTTCATTTGCAGTGCCTTGTGTTACATTATGTCCAGATGTGATGGACGATCAGCAGTGTGCAGTTAGAGAAGTGAAGCTACTCATTGTGTGAAGCAGAATGATTGTATCGCATGATAAGTCTTGCTGCTAACTGTAACTTAGACTGATAGTGGGGGATTTATTCAATGATTTACTTATTAACTCACCCCACAACAGTTAGCACAACATCAGCTTTCCAGTTAGGTGAATAAAGAGGCCAGAGTCAACACCTGTTCCAAAGGCAGAAACAGAGAAAAATTATGCTGTGTGGAAAAGAAAAAAATACAGATGGCCAAAATGTTGTGCAGTTATTCTAAATTTAAAAAAACTTTACACTAACCATTATCTCAAATCATGCCTTCTCACATTGTCCTATCTCACACTAAACATAATTTTCTCTCTCAAAAATCAAATTATGTCAAACCATTACATTAACTTATTAATAATAATTGTAATTAAATTAAAACAATAAAGACTCTCCAGAATGAAGTAACAATTTCCGATACTTAATGGTACATTATTTTAAAAAATAAAATTCAAGAATTACAGGAAAATAGCCATGTATAAAACATGAAACAGATGTGTCACGAACTAACATAATATGTTCTCGAAATATTATTAATGAAAAGGAGACAAGGGAAATTCTATAAAATTAGGACTTTATTCATTATTCTTATTGAATATTGACACTATAGCATTACCATAAGTGAGCTTTTGACTGGTCAAATATCACCCTAGAGGCAAAATTAGAATTGTATTGGGCAAAAGATTATCTAAGACAAGAGATGCCAAATTTCTTATTACCATCCAAACAGTTTCAGTTAGTGATCTTTAAAAACAAAAAACAGGAAAGTATATTCAAAAATAATAAAAGTATTGTCTTTTTAAAAGGTATTAAATTAATGTATTTTTACTCTTTGACTTTATTTGCTTAATAAACAATAAGGCATCTTTATATTCTGATGTTGGAAAAGTATATACACGATAACCTAATCAAGTCCTATGTCGGCTGAAACGGCTCCACAGAAACTGCAGCAGTAGGGTGTGGTGGAAACTGAAAGAAAACATGCACACACACCACATATATATGTATACTTATATATACACACACTAAATACATGGTATAACAGCACAATCAACTTTAGCTTATAAAAGTAATAAAACAAAGCCATTTCATATTGCAATAGAGGCTTTGGTGGGTTCAAGGTTTTAGTGATGGCACATTGAAATTAATGTGTTCACATGTTCAAGGACGGGTGTTCGGCTGGAATTAACAATGTGTATATTTGGTCAGCGATGTTATAAACTCACCAGTCCTCCTCCAATCAGTCCTCCCATGTATTTCACCTCGTTGGTAAGGTGGTGATCCAACACGTAAGTTGACGACCAGTCAGGAAAGAACAATGTGATGTTACAGATGATGGAAATAAGTGCTAATGGATAAAGAGAGAGGGCAATGAAGCTTGAGCACTTTTTTGTACACATCCTGCTAGAAACAACTACAGAGAAAATCCACCAGAACTGAGAAAAGTGGTCTGCTGGACCTCTGGAGAGCTAGAGAGGAAATCTGGAAACTAGAGCCAAAAGGAATGCAGTACGCCCACTTTTTAATAAACACACATGCAAGCACACACACAGACACACACATACACATACACATGGGGCCGCCTCTGTGCTGGGGCAAGAGGGGTCAACGCCCACTCAAACAAACGTCCTGCCC